>CM050404.1:142109653-142347209 GCA_027580255.1 Therioaphis trifolii | reverse complement strand
TTTCGATTTAAAAAATTATCGTCAAACTGTTTTAAAATAAACTTATAAATCACATTTGACTACGTGAAATAAAACAAAATAAAACATTGAAAAGAAATCAAACTTATTTTTCGTGGAGTTAAATTAGTGTTGGTAATTGATGAAGAAATTGTTTGGAATAAAACTTATCAAGTAGATGAAAGAATCAACAATCAATCTTAAACAAACCGAAAACATTTCATATCAGTGATTTATTTAAATTATTAAAAGTACTTGATATCGAAAGTGTATACAAAAAACGAACGATTTGCTTTACACAACAAATATTATATGATTTTAAGAAAAAAAATTATAAAACACCATTCGTCGGCGCCAAAAACCTCGCCAAAAACGCCTCAACGTCTGTAATACAAGTTGAACGGGGCTCCTTAAATGTGATTCCAAAAGAAATAGTAAATTGCTCAAATTGTTTACATTTTGAACATTAATTAAGCAATTGGTTTTACAGTGAACTGTGAGAACATGAAAAAAATAATGATGTAAATTAACGTAAGCTCTTTTTATTTTTCTTATTCTCTTCATCATTTTACACTACATGATAATATCATGACGAATAATTATACGGTGTGTACATGTCATTCACCCTTTAATTTTCCCGCCGTATCCGCCGTTTTTGTGTTTTCGAGCGTAAACGATTATTGGTCGTACTCGTGTACGTATAATATTACGTATTTCGAGTTATATGCAGGGAGCCCGACGCGACTGACGAGACGGAAAGTTTATGGCTGTGCATTATTCGGTCGTTTTACACCGGGCACCTCAAACGCCCCGATTACCGGACGTGAAATGGGATTTATTTCTCTGTTGAAATAAATATATGATTTAACACATATCTTGTCATTTCATTGTATTAATCATCGAGAAAACTTGGCAGCACACGTCTCTATTCCAGAAGTAGATTTAGTGATGGAAAACGTAATAGAAAATAGAAAAATTATATTCGAGCAAATGAACCGAATCACGGAAAACTTAAAAATCTTTTAGAAGAAATGAACAGTTATATACAAAGTACCATATGAATAATGGTTCTTTTGGAAATTTTGAAATAAAAACTTGTGAGATCGATAATTTTCAACGATTTTTTCCAGATGTATCCATGTGGAACATACGAGTATGTATGCCATACGACTATCATACACGTACACGGTCCGTGTTGACGTTTCGAAACAATCGCACGCGCCACATTCAGATCACGTTTTCTAACAACGTTTCGTTATTGTTTCGTATAAAACCTTTAATCGGTTCGTAAATTTATAATTGCCACGGCCGATCGGTCAAATATAAAAATCGATTCGGACACTATTGGACTCGGTGTTTCTGTGCATATCTCGTATTACGTCGGTAACCCTCGCACGAGACGCGCCGTAGTACGCGCAGACAAACGGCCGGCCCGGAAGCATTTTGACATACCATACGTCGTTTGAAAACCGGTCGTTTATGATTGGCCCATTTGAAATTTCGCGCGTAAAAATATTATTATTAGGATTATAATTTAGAAATATATTATAAAATATTCATTATCACATTATCACGAGTAGCGATATTAATATTATAAACACCACCTAATAACTTAATAAAATTATTATTAGATTATTTAATAAATATTATTATTTTTAATTATTTATTAATTCCGATATTAATTAATTATAAATATTTATATTAAAAAACGATACTTCCGAATTCCTTTAAAAATATAGTGAGCGAAGAGAAGTAAAATTATATCGGTGTCTGTAGTAATTTAAAAACAATCGATGATATAAATCAATGGGTTAAGGAGTTTGGACTTTTAACAAACATTCAGTGGATTGTAAGGAACTCGAATCCATCTGGAACAAAAATAACTAACGTGTTCGTTAATAATATGAATTATCGTAATGTTTATAACAGTGGATATTTTTACTAACACACTGGGCGACAAAAATGTCGCCCAGTGAAAACTTTTTGTTGCCTAGTAGATGTTATGTTTAATAACTGAGCGACGATGATTTTTCACTAGATTGACGATATTGATGTTTGCGAATTATGATGGTAATTAGTACTTAGTAGTAGATCAGGTTTGTATATTAAACTCTGAAATTTCCCTTTTTTTTTTCCTTAGACTTATGTTAACTTTTATTATGATGTATAAAATTTATTTAATGTCACCCAGTGGAAATTCCTTAAAATATCCACTGGTTTATAATAAATCTGTAAAATAATGATGCATATTTTTAGTTAATTTGGTTCCTAATTTAAATATTTTGAAATTTTTTTGATTTGTTGTTCCATGATAATTAATAATGTGATAATGAATATTTTATGATTATAATCTTAGTAATAATATTTTTGCGCTCGCAATTCGAAATGGTCCGATCATAAGCGACCTGTTGTGAAACAATGTATATAGTACGTTTGAATGCGGCCCGGAATATCAATCGAGCCGCGTTGTCGGCGTACAAAGGCGTGCGTAGGAAACACCACGCGGGCGCCGCCCGGTGAAAATATATGACGTTCGATTTAGAGTTCAAAACGTTTAAGCGATTGTCCTCGTTACAAATCGTCCCGTTGTCGGTCAGGTTTCCAGATGTGATTGATATCCGTTTACTCGGCGTATATTGATTGAACGTATGACAAACGTTTAAGACTGCGAAAAAAAAACCGCGCACGTACGTACCTTGATGAGTGATGACCCGCCATCGACCACCACGGTTCGCGTATAACATTTCTCGTCGTCTTGCTGTACGGTTTTCCGTTGCGCACGTATTTTTAGACATACACACACTCACACACAGTACCGGATCTATGGGGGGGCAATCCGGGGCACGTGCCCCGGGTGCTAACCATAGAGGGGCGCAAATTTCAAAATAAATGAAATAGGTACATTCATATACCAACTAAATAAAAATTTACTCATTCATTTTCAAAGCATATTTTTGTATTATACTTATATTTTCTTCAATACAAATTAAATGCTTTATTGCTAGATTATGACTATAGGTACATGCATTTACAAAATATATGAACAAAGTGGCAATATTGTCGTGTTATGTAACTTATATGAACGGCAATCGTCTTTTATCCCATTATATTTTCAATATTATAGTGTACTAAAATAGCATAAAATACGGCCGATAACCGAAAATACAGCGATAACCGAGTTCTTCATCGTGTGTATTGTGTGTAGAGATGGGACTTATCGTTCATTAAGGTGAACTAGTTCGGTCGTTCATCGTTCATTAAATTGAACTAGTTCACTGAACTAGTTCATCGTTCATTTGTTTGACGATTCATTCGTATGAATACGTACTCCGTATCAACGAATCGTTCATGAACGATTAAGGTACTATAATATAGTTCACGTTTTTAAGAACGAGTCGTTCATCGTTCACTCGTTCACGTTATACGGTATAACGCCTACAATAGAAACATAGTTTGTACGATCGAAATAAGTTCGGGTGACAATAATGACTTATACGTTTTTACATTTTTAGAAAAATGAGTAAATCAAACGTCAAAAATACCGTTGAAAAGGAAATTAAAAAAATATACGCACATGTGTGTGGCATATACAGTTCCACAACTTGCTATTGGTGGGCCCCAATGCAAGATAGAATTATGGGTCCCCCTTTTCTCCACATTTTTTTAAAAGCAATATATTAGTACCTACATCATATTTGTAACTGTGGTATATTATATATTCAATAAATAATTTTATAGATGCAAGTGTTTAAAAAGAGTTGAATACACCAAAAAAAAAAAAAAAAATAATGCGCTCCTTTAGCAGAATATTTTCGTCTTGTTTGAAATTGCTTTAAAAGTTTTTATTGAACTTTGAGATAAATAATTTTTTTTTATGTTGTATATAAATAAGTATTAATCTTAATATATATAAATCTCGTGTCACAATTTTTGTCCTCAATGGACTCCTAAACCACTTAACCGATTTTGATGAAATTTTTTACACCGAGTGTAATTTGGTCCAACTTAAAAGATAGGATAGTTTTTATTTCAAATTTTTTAATACATTAAATATTTTAATTAACTTTTCAATAAATTTGTATGATTGCATGGTGTATTTCGGGTTTGGAAACCGTCGAATCTATTTGTGTTAGCTAAAGACAGGTTAACCAAAAACATTGTGCACCGATTGGTGTTAAATTAAATTGAAATTGAAAGTATTTATAATTCAAAAAAATAGATATTAATGTTTAAAAGTTTAAGACTGTCTGCCTTGCCTATCTCATTCATGAGTTTAAGCGTCACATTTTATTTACTGTATTATACTGTAATATACAGTATATTTGTTATAAAATTAAATGGAAATAATAAATCTGATAAATTTTTATTTTGTACCTATTGATTTCTGCTTAATATCAAGTGTAAGAACATTTTAATTAATTGTGTACAACGAACTTCCCCTTCAAATCTCAATCCGGTGAATTTGTATACCAACATCAACATTTTCGTCTTTGTTAGTAAATAATTTCATTGTACTAAAGGGTTATAGTAGTAGAAAGTCAAATAAGGGGATCACCATATTTTTTTACAAATACCATCTGTGTGAAAAAGCATAGTGGACTCCGTGACTGATGTTCTCTTATTGTTCCTCTTAGATTGTTTACTATAATGTAATATAACAAAAACTTTAGCCACAGCAACGCGTGGCCAGGTCAGCTAGTATATATATATATGTTTTTATAATTTTTATTTGATTAACCTTGAAATTTCCTTCTGAAAAACAAACTATAATAATGATATGAATCACGTATTGTTGTTTTAAATTACCCGGCGGTCGTGGATTCGCGATCATAATTGAACCGGTTATTGCAGAAACCTTTCAAGTAGAAAAATTTAAACTTTCGAGAAATTAATAAAAACTTAATAAGCGATTTCACTTCTAAATATTCTGCTTTAAAACAAAATATTTCAAAGACGCGATTTACCGCGTAAATAAGACGCTCGTACGCGAAATTCCTGCACAAATAGACGGGTCTACTAATAAAATACAAGAAAAAAAAATGGTTTTGAAATTTCTGTCACTTATGGGGCGACGGGAATTATTCTCCTCATATGTTCTGCTACTTTGTAAAGTAAGTAAAATTACTGTTTGGTGAAAACTTTTGGATATTTAATATGACCTCACTCATATATTTCTCTAACGATTCTAAAAAAAAATTCAAAAATCTTGATTCAGGATTTTTTTTATAAGCGTTCAAGTAAATTATTTTACAATTTTTATGGAATAAACTGTTTTTACATAAATTTTCAACTTTAAATATTTATTTGAAGAAATTGGCCTATCCAATCACAACGAAACATCGAATACAGATAGAACAATAAGTTTTGAATCTTTTGGTTAGAAATATATTATGTTTGGTTAATATTATAGCATGACTGTGCAAATTTCCTCACCACCTTAGCCCATAAAATAACAAACAATAAAATGATTAGCAATGTATTATTTGTTATCACAAGGCATGAGGTATTGCAGATGGCGCGTTTTTTTTTTTTGGTTAAGTGGTATCCCCAATGAGCATCTACGATCTACTCATCAGGCCTAATCCACTTTTCTTAACCTAAGGGTTTGGTTTGTTATTTATACGTTACAAAAAAAAAAAAAAAAAAAAAAAAAAAAAACAAACGCGTTTACATATTTTGACAAATACTTAAAACAGGCGGAGGGCGAGGGCATGTGTAATCAGAGAAAGCGATGAAATTCTTCGAAATAAAAGGTATATAAATGTGAATTTTTTTCGTATTTTTGTAAAAATTATGTCAGCGATTAATTTGTATATTTTTTTAAATTTACATGTCAAATTTAATTATTGTTTTTAAATTTTTTTGAAAACTATACACGTTACATGACATTCAAATAAATAAATTATTATATGAACCTGATCTCCGAATTTCCTACGATAACATTATATTACATCATCATTATACTTTGTAAATTTTAATTGATTTCATACAACCTAACTGAATTGTTTGCGCCTAATTACCTAACTAACTACCGATTTAAATATTTTAAATATTTTAAATATTTAAATATTTTAACTACAAGATTTTATACCGTCATGTAATACTATTATGACGTATACTAAAATATTTGTATTTGGTATAATTAAACTATATGTTTGCTCAATTTCTGGAATCGATATTGATAAATACACGATCTAGATAAGTATAATTAATTACATTATTAGAAAGATCAATAATTACAAGCGGCATCCACGCATCGGCGGACCCGTCGCGTAGGATTGAACATCGGAGGACACACGTGAACAGGATTGAACGTGAGTGGGCCTATATGAGGTTTGAACACGCGTGGGCCTACATGGGGACGACGATAAAACACAGGGGGATGCGTGAAATAAGGATTAAACGGAGGCAGCCCTATACGAGGAGTATGGTTGAACACCCGTGGACGCGCGTGAACAGGATTGAAATAAAATATAATTAAAATTGGTGGACTCGTGTGATTAAAATGAAACACGGGTCTAGATCGGACGTCGGTCGTCCACGCCAACAGGATTCGGTGTCTGCGGTGGACTAACCTCGTGGCCTGTGCGGGAACGTGTTCGGCACGCGATATCGACCCGGTCGAATGGCGTCCGTCGTTGGGCGTACGTGGTTATTGCGCCGACTGCGACTCACACGCGGACGCTGCTCACTAAGCGGGTTGTTCGTCGGCGCGGTGCGTCACCATCGAGGGACTCGCGGCGAGCGGATTTTTCTTTTGAAATTCGACTACCAGTCAGGTTCGAGCGACGCCGTCGGAGGACGACTCGCGCTGACCGGCGGCTGTTGCTCGGGCGAATCGGCCCAAAAATCGTCGACCATAGACGACCAGTCGACCTTGCGGTGCGAGACCGTCGGAGGGCTCTCGGCGACCGGCTGTTGCGCGGCCGGATCGGCGCGAACAGGGGTGCCGGTCGGGGGATCGACGTTGACGGGTGCGGTGATTTCGGCGACGCGACCGACGGCAATGGCCGCCGGAGGTGTCGAGCCCGACGGACCTCCAGTTGGCCGGTCGAGACGAATAGGCGCGTGGACGACGGTGGGTGGTTGGGTAAAGCGGTCCGGCGCCGACTGACCGGGCCCGCGGAGACCGGTCACTGCGGATAGACCGCCGCCGCCGCTTAGAAGCTCGTCGGCGGCCGGGCGACCGTGACGGTGCGGCGGAGACGGCGACGCGTTCCGCACCTGACGTCGCGGGAAGTAATTCGACCAGCTCGTAGTCGCCGTCGCCGCTGCTGGCCTGTGAATGGTCACCGGTGATCCGGTCCGGTCCGTCGGTCCATTTCGTCCCGGTCCCTCAGGACTAGGCGGCGCGCGCGCACCCCTCGTGTGCCCCACGGCCCCGGGCGCTTCTTTTCCTTGCTCCTCGCGTCTTGTACTCGTCTGCGCGTGTGCCTACGAAAAACAATAATACTGTCGGTCATTACGGTTGACGGGATCACGAGGGTGGTAAACGACGACTATTCAACGCCCGGTACGGTTCTGACTCGAATCCGAGGGAAAAACCGTGAAACCAAAAACAAAAAATTGACGATAAAACCGCGAAGAACGAGTGTAAAATTCTTAAAATTTAGTATTTTTCAAAAGGGTTTTCGTGCCAAACGATAAAATATTTATTAATAAGTACGAAGTATTACACAGTTTTAAAAACGCCAGTGATACGAAATGTACTTACAAATGAAAGATTTTAGATTATAATAATTATTATGTATTAACCTGGTAACTTTGTAAAATTATTATTTGAATAGTAACTTTTCACGGTTACGATGTCATTAAAAAAAACTTTTGAGAGTTCTCTATTATTTTCTTCAAATATTTCGTATTGTTAATATTTCAAAAAGTACTTGGTCCTAAATACTGATCAATAAATATTTTACCGACGGAATTTCCACTACTTTATCATTGAGAAAGACATGTTCAGTCGTTATGAACACCATCACTAATTTCCGCAGTGACGGCTGTTTTATGCTGACGTCGGTGTTTCGACGGTAGCTCATTTGGTTTCACGATTTTTCCTTACTGTCGTTCGTCGAGTCGTCGTCATTCACAGTGAATCGATTCACTGATCGAGTGCTTACGTAGGTGTGTGTTTCCGCCGACGCCATCTTACAGCCTTCTCGCCACCTTTTCCAGTTTGTCACACACGTTTTGTGCACGTATCGATTGCACTCTGCGAATTCGAAAGAAACGCGCCTTTTAATATTTACCTCATTTGTTACTTTGCTTAATTTCGACAAATTTCTATTTTTCGTGTTTAATCGAACCACTGACGGTTGAGAAAAATAGACAGTCACCGGTGCGTTTTTAGAAAGCGGAGCGTAGTCGAGGGGAAACCGAAAATCTACCCGCAAACATTCTTGGAGACAAACCGTTTTACTCTCCGATTCGTTGAAATCGAGTCAAAACGGCAACAAACGACTTAATTGTCACATGCATTCAAAAACACAACGTGCCATCCAAACGATGCAATGTGAACTCGCTAAAATGCTTATCGGGCGTTGTAGTCAAACGAATGTACTAATGATAAATGGGAATATGTTCTCCTTTAGACAATGCGAGATTTCAAGCGTGATTTCGCCCGAAAGAAAACTTTAGTGATTACTAACCTAGACATTGTTCTGCGTTCCAAATCGTCCAAAAACGCGACTCGCACAAGTGGCATCTAGCCACGGACAAATGAAAGAAATCACATATTCCAGTGGCCGGTGTAAGTGTGTTGTGGCAGCAGAAATGTCTGACTTCGCTGCGAACAAGCGACGGCCGTCCGATCAGTTGACTCGAGCCAGCGTGCATGGTCGTGATCTTCTTGGAGTCCATCGTCGCACTCGGACTTCTTGACCGTGTTGTTACCTAGTCGCACTGTCGTCGTAGGTGAGCACGTGCGAGTGTGTGCACGTTACGAGTAGGTCGATGTACAGAAGTCAATAAGATATTATGGTATGCCAAAAGCGTAAAATAATTCGTATGGTGTGAATCAGTTACACGATATAAATTACGTTATTACACAGATGACAATAAAGCGCTCATAAAAATATTTTAACAAAAATATTAAAACAAAACTGTTTTTCCTAATAATTATCAAATCAATTCTTCGCCTGCCTCAATACCGGCGATCACGAAACCATGGTTACATAGACTATAGAGATATTATACAATTTAAGCCAAATATATCATTTTTAATTTTGTTGTTATACATTTTCATGACGACCGATTTCGATAGTTTTTTTTTTCGTATAAGCCACTCAATACAGTGTAAAGAATCATTTTTACGAATATTGTTAAATCCACACGAATACAAATTGTGATAATACTCGCATTATTCCTGGGCCTGTAATTGGAAATTTTCCCTGAAACTCTAAATTAATTTGAATTTTAGGTAGGTACCTATAGACATATTATGTAATTACACGTCTAACGAAAATAAGATTATATACGTTAACGCTATTTATATTATTGAATCACGTTTTAACGACAAAAACGCTACGGCATGGCGATACGGGATTAAATATTATGAAGAATGTACACTGTTGTTTTTTAGTTTTTCAATTTTTGTTTAATGTAAATGTAAAATATCATAGATACGCGCGTATAATATTGTTGTAACGTAGAATACTTACGCGCGTCAGATGTTAAATGATGGTGGGTCGGAGTTGGTCCGCGGGCCGTATTTTTGTCACCGCTGGTGTCAGTGGCGTATTTTCAAAGTTTTTCTTGGTGGGGGGGGGAGGCTAAAAAATACTTTTTATGTTGTAAGTGACCCTCTTTACCATAATCGCTGAATTACAAGTTATAACATAAAAAAAAAAGCTGGTAAGTGAGATGATGGTGGTACAAGTTCGTCCTTCGTCTCTTCGGTCCTAGGACAAGGTATTGGTGATGAATGTATTAAGTTTTAAAGAAATGATGACTCATTTCTTTAGTATAAAATGATTCCGATCAAAGCTTCAGTGTAATATATTATTATTTAAATACTGTTTACGTATTTTACGGTTATGTGTATAGTTTTTGGTGAGTTTTTTTGTAATTAAACCCTCATAAAATATTCAAATAGGTATAACTCATTTAAACTTCAATTTTTATAACAATTATAACTCATTAGAAATAAACTTAAAAGAAATCAGACAATATCGTAAAAAATCTTATAATAATTTGTTAAAGTGTGTAAAAAAAAAATCCTGAGTCACGATTTTTGAATTTTTGTTAGGATAATTAGGTAGGTATATGAGTAAGGTCATATTAAATTTTCAGAACTTTTTGTCAAATATTTAAAATTATATTACATAAAAACTTTCAAACAATTTGGTAAATTAAAAGTTCCATATTTAAGTCAAAAGTGCTATAATTGACCTGAAAATGTTGTCCAATATAAAAAAGCTTGAATTTGATATTGGATAAAATTTTCAAGTTTCTAGCTTCAATACTTTTCGATTTATGACTAAATACCTAAAATCTGAACAGTGAAAATCTCGTTTATGGCGGATTTTACTGTTTTTACTCAGTTTTTCGATCGTTATTCTTGATTACTGGAATAACTATGGAGATTTTGGAAAAATGACCTCTCTAAAGTACCATCTCAGTTCAATTTCGAATCTAAAAAGTTGCTGGACGAAACTTTTGGACAAGGATTTCTATACGAAAAAGTGTTTACAGAAAAATAAAAATAAAAAGAAAAATAAAAATAAAAAATAAACATCATTGTAAAACCATAAGATCCTTCGCTTCACTCAGAATCTAAAATAAACATCATTGTAAAACCATAAGATCCTTTGCTTCACTCAGAATCTAAAATAGGTGTTTTTTTTTAATTTTTATGTAAATTTGGTGACATTTTAAGTAGGTGTCTAATACAATTATTGCATTATTTCTTTGTTATATGTTTATTTATGTTTCAGTTTTGTCTAAATCCTTTTATTAAACTTATACGGAACACTCACATTTTGATATAATAGGATTTTTAAATGAATATTATACTATTTTAAACTCAAAAAACCGTATTTAATACTCATATTGGTTACAGCTAAGTATATGTCTATAATGAGTATAATGAAGGTACCTACATTGTAGATATTTTATGCATGTATACATAATATGAAACTGTCATAAAATGATAAATGTAACATTATAATTTGATTTGAATACTTCTTTTGCTATGTTATGCACCAATAAATTCATTTGTCAAAAAAAAAAATGTTTAAATCGAAGAATCTGTTGTAAAATAAAATATTAATTATTATATATTTATATTACACATTTAAAATATAATTTAATTTAATATATATTAATTATTCATTATAATTATTAATGAGTCCCACATTTTTGTAATATATCTAATATTATAAATGATACTATTTATAGTAAGTAGTTATTTACTGATACGGCCGTGACAGTGGCGTCATTTCAGTTTTTGTTTGAGAAGGGCCAAAATGTTGATGAAACTTGGTCATTAATTTATTACACATTTTTCAACTTATAGAAAATGCGATACTTATAAATTATAATTAAAATTACTGCCCGTTCCATCAAGATTAAATCGATTAATCTGTCCATGATTAATATTCATAAATATTGCACTTACAGAAAAAATAACTGTATGAACACTTCATTATATAGCATTGGAAATGGTGATAACTGATAACTAATAGTGTTAATGTGAAAGAGATACTGGGATAGATTGTTTGGTCATGTGATCGAACAAGAATAATAATTAGGTTTATGTACAGTTCGGGCGTAGCATTCCGAAGTTTTTGATTATGAAATATTAATATTAAAGTATTAATTAAGAATGAAATAAAAATAAATAAATTATTACTCCAGCAGTTTAGTTGTGATTGGAATTTTAAACAGCGGTGTATGGAGATAACTTTATAAAGTATAAATCAGTATTTTAAGTATCTATTGTAATAGGATATTAATAGAAAAGTCTTTTTTTAAGTATATTTAAGATGATATTAGAAATAATTTCACAATAATTATAATTGCATTATGTATTGAAGATTTAACTAATAGTTATAATTTATAAATTAAATATGATATGTAGTCTTAACCCAAGTTGTTATATTGCCCGTAACGTATATAGGTTGTTAGGTACTTTTGAGTAATATTAATTATATATTATCCCCATCTTATGATGAGTTATATTTATTATTACTTTATGACTTGAACTTTAAATGCTGCAATTTTTTTTTTTCATAAAATGAGCCGTTTTTTGTACGAAGATCTTAAATTTTTGAATAATCTTCTTCCTTAATATGGTCCGACCTATATTTATATTTTCATAGTGAATAATTACGACAATTTTTTTTTATTATTATTAACTTGAACAGTGTCTATGAAGAAATCAATTATTCTTACGAATATTATTTTTTATACTACATCGATTATAAATTAATCTTATGTTTTTTTGGGGACCGCTTTAATACGAAATTTGAATAGTACATCAATATTATGTGCTTTGGTATTTGGTGGAAAATTTGACCAGTGTACAAAATATAATTATCATTCGGATTTCACTCAAAATCGTTTCCGAAAATAATTATTTATAATTTATTTCATATTTAAAACAATATCGTACAACACTAATGTTCGTCAGACGATTCATTCATAAAAAAGGCTCATATAAGGATCTTTACATCCACCACTGTTATCCTGTCTAAATACAAAGGAGCACAGAATACTCAATATAAAAATTATGTACCCAGCATTCAAGCTGTTTGATGTTGTAATGTAAAATGTACAACCGTGTACACCTTGCTGCAATTCTTTACTTTAGTAACTGGCTGTTTTATTCGTGTCAACCAACAGTCGTATTTTACGAATGCTGGCTGAAAATAACGCGTAGAAACGGTCAAAATATAAATTCAACAAACCGATTTTGTCATCTTTATAAAGACAACCGGAACGTGAGGACGTGTATTCTCTCTTATAATTTTCAAATATATGCGATTTACTTTGCATTCACTCAACTATATGAAAAACACCGAACCACAGTTCAACAAGTAATTTTATATTATTATTGAATTTATATAATATTGTAGTTATAGCTTAAGACACTTGAACATCAGCTCATGTAATCTTAATATCGATTTCAATTATACAATGGCTACCTTCAAATTTTTCATGTGACCACCGTCTAACCCCATCATCCCTTTTTATAGTGTCCTGGGGGACGGAGTGGCCGAGTGGACTCAGGTGGCGGTAACGACGCGTACCGTCGCCGGTTCGAACCCGGCCTCGGGCAGTCTCTCTAACTTGGACAGGAAACAACTGTCTTCGGAGAGAGACTGCCATCCCCCACTCCGGGGCATGGCAGAAACCTACGGATGCCCCAACAGAAATTCTGCCAAACTGGCATCCGAACTGAAGACCCTAGGGTCTACACTCCCGGATAACTATGCCATATGAAAAAAAAAAAAAAATCGTGCCCTGTTATAAATTCGTCCGTCAGTATGGAATCTAAAACTGGTATCCCCTACCCTTTTCAACTACGTTATTGCAATTTCCGTAAAATTAAGTTCAAAACTATACATTTTTGACGAAAATGTTTGTCCCGCTATTGTTGTCATGGTAACAATGTGCAATGTTTATTTTACAAGTATACCGTGTTTATTTCAGATATTATATGCCGGGGGGGATCGTAAATATTTAAGGGGGTAATGCTATATATATAATATATATACGAGTATATAGAATTAAATAATTAAGGGAAGCAAAACATGTTTACTGAATATATAATTTTAAGCTAAAATTATTCGTACAGAATAGATAGATAACTTTGGTTAATTAATAAATATATGAAAAACAAATAAAACAGATATTTACTACACATACATTACTATATTATTATTAAAATACCCCATCGTGAGTTTAAGTCCTATGTATTTATTATGTTTATTAAAATTATTGTTACTATTTATTTAATAAATTAAATTAAACGAATCATAACATTTAAGTATATAATAATTATTATTAGCGTCTAAATTTTCAATTAACAAGCGTAAGTTATAAGTGACACATTTTAAATAACTACTATCGTCATTCGAGATGCATGATGAATTTCGATCACTACAATTGTAATATACTGATAAAAAAAATATTTTTTGCTGATATTTAAAAACATGACTTTTCTTCGATCATTCGGTGTGTTTTGCGAAAAAAATGTCTTTTTTCCACAGTTGGTTGTCCGACACCTATTGCGGAATCACAATCGATTCAAGAATGTTACGCGATTCGATATCACCATATGGCATATATCATTTAAATTTATCATTATTATCATTCACCAGAATTATTTTCGAACATTCGTGAAAAACGTCTTTGGGCATTCTCTTGAATGCATATAACTTCAGCGTGGGGTGAAATACGCTGCTGTATTTCCGTGGTGTTTAAAAAATTTAATAATTATAAAATCTAGTGCCACTCGCATTATTTGAAAATTGTACGATGGTCACTCCCAATAATGATTAACCGTTCTTTCAGTTTTTGGAAAATCAGTGCACCAGTGCAAACAGTGTGCGCAGACTCATTGGCTATGTCGATGGTGAGTAAACGAGAGTGATATTTAAATAGAAACGTATTCTAAATTCTTAAATCAAAATGTGACCGTAGATTTTTTTTTTTTTTTTTTTTTTTTTTTTTTTTACTGCGTGTCAAGTTCTTCATTGGTCCGTACAAATAGTTTTCATAAAATGAAATAAAAAATACCTATTCTTCATCATAATATGTAGAGCTGAAGCCTTCTAGTTTTATCATATATTTTTTTAAAAGATCGTAGAATCGCGTTAGTAATCAATAAATATGTTTCATAACACCAGTGTGTAATATTTAAAATTGTACTTTGCATATTTTTTCATATATTGTCATTATTGCATAAAATGCATAGTTGAGTATATTAGAAAAATAAGATCATATTTGGTAATTTTCGATATAAGTTATTAAATTAGCTTAGACAAAAAAAATAAAAATTTCTGTTTAAAAATAATATTTTGTTTGCCAAACAAAATCGGAACGCGTATAGGAAGTGAACTCCAGTTACCCGTCATATTTTATCGCACACTCGTGTTTTATTAGATCAAATATACCGTTTATATGTGTTAGTGTTTAAGTCTGATTTGTGATAGAATTTTCAGAAATTTTCATGGAATATTAAAAATATTATGCGAAATAAACTGTAAAAATCAGATAATTCCATGCGAATCGTATAAGAATTTAGTTGACGCTTTTAGTTTCTAATAATTAAATGGGATTCTTGAAGACCATAACACCCCCATGATACACATAAAAAAAAAATGTATCAATCTGATGAAAATAACCTTTTTTTTTAATGTTTGTTTTAGGTCATCATGTTTTTAATCATTGATCCATACTGGAGTGCCTTCACTATGTGGATCAGTATACTTTATCTTCATTTGAAGAAACTCCTTAATTATATTGGAGTTGAAATTTGTTCAGTTTTATTAATTTTATATTCATTTCTGTACGAAGTACGAAAAAAAAAGTACCTCCATTATTTAATTAAAATTTTATTTTCATAAAATAATGACATAATGAAGTAAACTGTAAAACGAAACCAATGCAATAATTAATAATAATTTATTTTTATTCATTGTTTTACATATATTTCACATACTGTTATGTGTTTTTCAAATCAGAAATCAGTACACGGAAAAATACCTGTGGAACGCGACGTGATATCCTCGCTTGTATTAGAAGATGATGAAACCTCGTTGGTTCCGCTTGACCACGTGACCAACGAAACAAAGTCTATTTACAAAGACGCGAATTTGGATATAGATCACACACAGCCACAGGTTAATACTGAAACAGATTTTCGTTTATTTCTTATTTTGATATATTTTTTCTTACTCGCTTGTTTACCAATAATAAAAGCTAAGTACCACCATAAATTAATAACAATTTTATTTTCATAAAATAATGCAATAATGAAGTAAACTGTAAAACAAAACCAATGCAATAATTAAATTTTCATTTCATGATTATATAATTCCTTTCAGCTGTTGATTAAAAAAGAATAAAAGTTAGAATACGCAATTGTTTCATTTCAACAGCTATCCGCTATGAAATATTATTTATTTTAATATTTATTTCGTACATTTTTTCGGCCTTATTAATGAACTCTCAATTTTACATTATTTCTTTTACTATCATCACAGGTTGAAAACTCGAGTAAAACTCGACGAAAAATCATAAAATCAAAAATTCCGATAAAAACCATTTCAAAAAAGTCACCCGATGCTCATAAACCTGTTGGTATTACTACGACTGGCGCTACCAAATCCGGCGAAATGACGTTCAAACCATTAGACTTAACTACCAACGTCGTTCCGTCATCTAAGGTTGGTAGAAAAACTTACTGCTCGAATGAGTGAAACGTTATTGGTTGTGTTTACTTAATTAGCCTTTAATCGAGAAATCTCAAGAATACATAATCTCTTTTACTATCGTCACAGGTCGGAAACCGGGGTATGGGCCAACACAAACCCAAAAAATCGAAAATTCCGATTATGGCCGTTCCAAGAAATTCGCAGGAAATTCATATACCTATTAGTATAATTATTACAACCAGCTCTACCATACCTGGCGCAGTAACCTCCAAACAGTTACAAATAACTACCAACGTCGATCCGTCATCCAAGGTTGGTAGAAAAACTAACAACTTACTGCTCAAATGGACGAATCGTTATTAATTGTGTGCACATTTTTAGCTTTTAATCGTGAATTTTCATTTATACATTTATCCTTTTACTATCATTACAGGTCGGAAACCCGGGTAAAGGTCGACAAAAACCTAAAAAAACGAAAATTCCGATTAAGATCATTCCAAAAAAGTCAGGTTATCCAGGCAATCAAAAAACGAGTTAAAAGAAACTATCAAGAAAAATTATTGTTTTTGTTATTCATTATTGTAGTTATCATTCATTGTTTTCCATTTAAGTACTTATTTATTTTTAGTTTATTTGAAAAACCTTTATTCCTTTTGTACAAAAAATAATTTTCTGTTTATTAATTCAAAATCTCATTTTTTATTGTTACTTGTTATCCATTTATTGTGCCATTGTATTGTATCCATGTATTTATTCTCGAGAAAAAAAATTGTTTTTGAGTGGCGATTCCACAATTTTATTTTATTTATGTATATCACTATAGTTATAACTCATTATTTTCCATGTGATCACCTGTTCATTTTTAGTTTATTTGAAAACCTTAATGACGGTTAGTACAAAAAATCATTTATTATTAATTAATTCAAAATCTCATGTATTATTTTTACTTGTAATCCATTTATTGCGTCTATGTATTGTATCCATGTATTGTACTCGAGAAAAAAAATTGTTTTTATGTGGCTATTCCACAGTTTTATTGTATTTATATACATAACGAGTTATAACTCAATATTTTCCATTTAATCACCTGTTTATTTTTAGTTATTTTAAAAATCTTTAGTACACTTAGTACAAAAAATAATTTATTGTTAATTACAAATCATATATATTATAGTTACTTTTTATCCATTTATTGTTTCTATTTGTAATTTTGTTTCTTGTCATTAAAATTATTTTTTCTTGTATTAAACGTTTTGATATCTATTAATTTTGAAGTTGTTATTTAGATTAGACTAGCCACTGGTGCACTGATTCATCGGTTTTATTTATTATAACTACTAATTCGTATTATTTATTTGCATTTAGTTAATTATAACAATATTAGTGTACCAAGTGGATTACCCATGGTTATTTTAACCCTGTATAAGTATAATACATACATTTACTCTCTTCTTGTTTTATAATTTAAAACATTTTATGAAAACGATTATTGCTTTTAGATCCAATAAATTTAAATGAGACTTGTCATGTTTATATCATCTTACCCGTATACTTGACTAAAAGTCCTAAAGAAATTCCATATATCGTTTTAGATTCTGAACGGAGTGAAGAATGTATTGATTTTACAATGATATGTGTTTTTTTTTTTTTTTTTTTTTTTTTTTTTGTGTCTGTCGACACGATTTGGGGCAGTAAAAATGCTTCGATTGCCTTATATAGCAACTTTTCTGAAAGGAAATTGAATCTAGTTGGTACTTTGGGGGGTCAAAAGTTAAAAATTTTCAATATTTTTTTAACGCGCCGGGAAAAACCCTTAAAAAATGAGGGAAAAACGGTATATTTTACGCAAAACCAGTTTTCGACAAAATCAAATTTTTTATTTTGCTATAACTCAAAAACTAATCGATGTAAATACTTGAAATTTTCACCAAATGTTTAGATTAGCGTTCTCTATACACCGTTAAATTTTCAAAGTATTTTGACTTTTATTGAGCTAATTATAGACAATTGAAATTTTCAATTTTTTTAAGTATTTTTTTTTAAAATAACGATAAAATTTTTTTTTTTTGCCAGAAAATCTTGAAAATTTAATACAAGGTTTCTTATAAGTTGTTCCATAACTGATAAAAAAAAATCCAAAATCGTAAGTCACAATTTTTTTTTATAAGTGCTCAAAGTTACAATTTATACGAAATATGTAATAATTGCGAAAATTTGCAAATAATTTTGTTGTTGAAAAATCGTAAAATTTTTTTCTTTTATAACTAAGTTTTGAAAATTTGGTACAAGGTTTTCCATTAGTTTTTCTTCAATTATCTGCGAAAAAAACTCTACCGGATTCAGACAAAAAAATTTTATGAGTGTTTGAAATTTAAATTTTTACAAAAACACGTTAAACAACGGTTTAGCCTCAAACGATTTTTGCTATTTGTTTTTATTTCAAAAAGTATAAGTTGTAGAAACTTGAAAATTTTATCAGTTGTTTATATTGGCATTTTCTTTATATAATTTTATTTTCAAAAGATTTCACTCATTTTTAATCAATTTATAGGCATTTGAAATATTCGATTTTTTTTATTTTTTTTTTTTATAAATGTTGATAAAAAAATGTAGCTCGGACGAAATACTTGAAAATTTAATAGAAGGGTCCACATAAGTTGTTCTAACTCCCATTCAAAAATTATAAAAATACATAGGCACAAAATTTTTTTATAAGCTTTTATAAGTGCTAATATTGACAAAATTCGTCAAAATCATGTATATTTGCTATGTATTTTGCAGTTGAAAATTCATAAAATTTTAAGTATTCAAAACTAAGAATTGTAAATTCGGTACAAAGTTTGACATACGTTTTCCTTCAATTATCTGTAAAAAAATTTGCACTGGAATAAAATCAAAAATTTTTATGAGTGTTTGAAATTACAATTTTTTCACATAATCGCGTAAAATAACAATTTAGGCATCATTGATTTTTGATATTTGTTCTTATTCAAAAAGTATAGGTCGTAGAAACTTAAAACTTTTACAAAATGTTTAAATAGGCATTTTCTTTACATAGTTGTATTTTCAAAATATTTCGTTTATTTTTTAGCTATTTATAGGCATTTGAATAATTCGATTTTTCTTAGATTTTTTTTTATAAAAGTCGATAACAATTTTTTGGCCCTACCAAATCGCTTGAAAATTTAATAGAAGGTTTTGAATAAGTTGATCTAAGAGTGATTCAAAAATTATTCAAATACATAGGCACAATTTTTTTTTATAAGCAGTTGAAGTTCAAAAATCGACAAAATTTGTCAAAATCACGAATATTTGCAAATTATTTTGTAGTTGAAAATGTATAAAAATTTTTGTATTCAAAGATAAGAAATGAAAATATTATGTAATATCACAGCTGATAAAGATAACTAAATAGATTAAGTTTATTATAATATAATCAGTAGCTGACAGCTGTTCTATACAAAATATTGGTAGATTGTAAACACAAGGTGTATAACGTACCTTTACATGGTTGAATAGAACGTTACTAACTTCCAATTTCCAGTTATTTTAATGTGTGTATCAGTTCCATAAACATGCGGATTTTATATATTATTATTAATTATTAATATTTAAATAGACGTAGCCACGGAGCATTCAGCATATATGGACGGCGGGATCGGGTGGTACCGTCACGATAGTGCATTTAGGCAAATAATATGGTATTTACCTACGCCCTATCTATGCACATCCTGGTTTGTCCAATGCTCACGAGCAGAAGTCACATGAATAGACAAATGTAAATTTAACCCAATCTAGGATATTAAAATAAAATATATATTACAATTTAAGGCTGACATCTTCATCTTCGTTCAGAATCGTTTTTTTTTTTTTATAATATAAAATAATTCCAAAATCTATCCAATAATGCCTAATCTAGCAATGCATCTCGTGTATCCCACCCAACTACTGTATCCTGTACTTAACTTACAATGATTTATCATTGCATTCAAATGTAAAGTACCATACAACTAAACTATCGTAAACCAGGTGATCCCATGATAGAAAGTGCTATACACTCCTCACCATTATCTTGTCCGAGAAGCGAAGCGACGAAGGACGAACTTCCACCACCATTATCTTATCGGCTTTTTTTAGTAATAATTTGTTTAAATTCTTATTCAAATTTTCACGGAGTCAACTGTTTTTTACAATCTTCTGGTCGTCTATTAGAACAACAAGACATAACTCACAACCTGTGAAGTAAAATACCTCGTTTGGAATGTAAAATTTATATTAGTTCAAGTAAAATAAATTGCATGGTTTGTTTATTTTACTATTGTAATTCAATATCGCAATGACGTTTAACATCATTTATAATCTCAGTTACTCTTTAGAGCATAGATTCCCAACCTTTTTGACTCTACGGACCACTTGGAGAACTTTCAATATGTCACGGACCACCTCAATTTTAGTCTTTATTATTCTTATTGACAAGAATGAATTTGTTTTACATATTTTAGAATTTAGGTCATGACTAAATTAAAACCAATGAAATTCATCAATAGCACGTTTATAATAATGTTTATGCTTGATCAATTTTGAAAAAAAGTTTAAAATTATTAACATGCAAATTACTATTATGAAAAAACTGTACCTACATCCATAGGCGAAACTAGACATTTGTGAAAGGTCAGGCCAAAATACTTAAAAATGTCCCCCTCTCTATTTAAAAAAAAAAAAAAATCGAAAATTCAAATTTTGATGCTCATGGCTATGTTTTTTATATAAATATTTAATATATCTACATGTCTTTAATAAAAATAGTCACAATATCACAATGTATTGGAACTGAGGTATACGAGCAAAGAAAACTCATGATACAAATATTTGTTTCACACAAACAATTGAGTCGTAATTTTTCAACTTTTAACTATTGTAAAAAATAATTCATCAAATTGAGCTTTATAAAACTTAGACCATAGATAAGAAAATTCGCATAGTCAAAAATCTGAAAATGGACATTTTTTACTCGACGAATAAATTATTTAAAATTTAATAACAATTTGATTGAAAAAATCGCTATGAACCTACTGTGAAAATAATAATTCACGTTAAAATTCAAAACAATATTTTAAAAAAATTCAAAAAAAGTATGAAAAAATCGTAGCAGTTTTTGAAATTTTATCAGCATTGTTAGAAAACTACCTATACGAATAGGATAATGTTTAAAAAACACACACTCACAAATTATTGTGGAACCAACACAAATTTGAACAAAGTCTAATTTATAATAAACAAAATCAATATATTACGTAATAATCTAGAATTATCATTAATTTTATTTGTCTTATCTGTATTTTAGTTTTCTTTTAAATGTTATTGTTTTTTCAAATATGTCCCTCATCTGTATCATTTCCAGGGTCTTGTCTGCATTAGGTCAGGCCACGGCCTGACTGGCCTGACCCGTAGTTTCGCCTATGATTAGTATTATTTTCTTACTGATTAAGAAAAAAAAATAATTACGCATTTTGTATTAAATTCAAAAAAATGTTATCTCATTAATGAAATGAAAAGTGAAGAATCTAAAGTGAGTGCTTCTTGAAATCGATCACGTAAATGAACAAAATATAAAACAAAAAACAGTATACTAGATACAGAAACAATATACCTACTGTTCTTTTATATATGTCAAAAAAAAAAAAAAAACAAACAACAAAAAACATTGACTTTTCGGATTTTCGGAGAATCCGGATTTATACTATATAATTGTTTTTTCAAATATGTCCCTCATCTGTATCATTTCCAGAGTCTTGTCTGCATTAGGTCAGGCCACGGCCTGACCCGGAGTTTCGCCTATGCTAGGGTGACCATACGTCCCGTATTATACGGGATTGTCCCGTATTTTCACTTTGTGTCCCGTTGTCCCGACAAAAGTTATACGGGACGCATTTTGTCCCGTATTTTCAAGTAGGTCCCATATTAATCCCGTTTTTCTCTTCATTATTAATTTATAAATTCTACGATATTTTTGTATCACAATATTCATTAGAACATATTTAAAATCTATACTTATCAGCATTATTTTTAGATTCTTGTCTTGACAATAAATTATTATAATTGCTGCGGGTAGAAAATAGAGAACTAATAATATCACATCATTATCGACAACGTTAAACCAACGATTATAAATACAAATGGTATAACGATAACGTACAAAATGTTATTGATATTATTTTATTGATGTGTGACGTCGTCTACCAAATTACAATTCGATGAAATCAGTTCAGCACAAAAGTATACAAAAACATCAAAAGAAGAAATTTACCTGCCATCGTCTTCAAAATAATTTTTTTTTGGATTTTTGTCTACATGTTATACTTATTAATATTTTTATTTTATTTGTATTTAAAAACTATTATACAGCGTACATTTAATTTGTTTTTTTTTTAATATATTCAGTTAAAATTAGAATTTCCTTTTTTTTTTTTAGTAACTTAGTGTCCCGTATTTTTATTTTATTCTTATGGTCACCCTAGCCTATGCCTACATCATAGTATATTTATTATAGGTAAACTAAGTAGTCGAAAACATGACTAAATAACTAATGCGATTTCTCGAAGCTTAGGGTACGCAATAGTGTATATCGCTTTTTAATATAATAATATATCGCTTTTTTACACCAAAACTCTTCAATATTCATGCAAGATTCAAACGTATCCTTACAGTTTTGATCGTTTTGCTATTCTATCAAATCTTCCTGGTTATCATCACGTACCTACATCGTAGATGTAGGTGTGTAGATGTAGTATATAGCTGAATGGCCTACATCTCTTGGCCATCAGATAAAATTTACAAGATGCGTTTTAGGCCGCGTGTATATTGCCCAGCGTCGACGTCAAATACGGGTAGTGAGCGACGAGCGGCCAAGTGCAGTGGTGCCAAAACCTATGTTTTTTATGTAAAATGTGATCGGAAAGCAACATTTTATTTACATCAAGATCTTAAGAATAAGTAAATGTATATTAGACATCTCTCAGGACGCTTTTTGTCCTGTTTTTCAGTCAATCTAATAAAGCTACAAATATTTTTATATTATTTAGGTACAATATACCCCAAATTATTAGATTTGATAAGTTTTTCGGAAAAAGATGACAAACACAAATGTGAAGGCATGTGATCCGAAAAATTATGATCAATATGAATAAAAAAGTTTTAAGAAAAGTTAATATAGGAATAAAGTATATGTGAACATAATAAAATGTTTTAATTTATTAAGTAATTACTATTTTTATATATTTGTTTTATGTATTAATTAAAAATGATGAATTAGTTTTATATCTGCTTTATAAAAATATAAAAACATTAAATATCTATTAGACACTATTTAAGGTATATAACATCATGTTTTATATATGATTAAAAAATTTGAATAACATTATTTAAAAAACTATTAAAATTATTTTAGGTTTGTTTATTTTTTTTTTTTTATATGTTCACCCTAATATATATTTGACATGTATATTAGGGTGGGTCACTTTAATATAGCGAAAAAATGTATTATATTTTTACCGGGCATAGCATTTAAAAGGAATTGCCAATCAACATCCTTAAATCACATACCAAATTTGGGATTAATATGATATCGTCTTTAAACCCCAGATCGGCTTTGAAAATGCACTTTATTGAGAAATATAGTTGTTTAATAAAATTATTGATTTAGGTTAAAAAAAAGTTTGAAAAACATTATAAATGTAATAAAATTCAGATCAAATTCAATTTCATATAAATATACCTCTTTATTGACAAAAAACGTATAAGAATAAGAATACAAATGTTATAGTAAAAATAAGTTTAAATAGTTACAAAATCTTTCATGCTGTCGAATTTTGACAAAAATTTTCTTGACTCTATCTATGATTTATTAAAGCCTTCTTTATGTGCATTTTTATACAAGATAGGTACCAGAAGCTTTTGTTACAGCCTTGACAGCTTTTTTGACTGCTTGTGTATGACGTGGCAAACGTAGTAATGATATTTCACATTGTCCTTTTTGTTTGACAAACAACTGAATAATATCATCATCTGGTGTTGTTTTTAAAATTGGTGGATCAGTGACTTTTTTTCGCCAATCAATAAGGTCGATGTATGATGATAGAAGTATATCTTTAGAAGTTTGAACAGCCTGACACTATTTGTTTTCGTTTTAGGAGCTAACCAAGTCGGTGCGTAAACATTGACAATAGAGGTGGCTAAAATAGTGAGATTTTCGGGAGGTTTTTCTGTCGAAACATGAAAACGGAGAATTTGCTAAGCACGTGTGAGCAACGAGCATGACACTTTTCAAACAGACAAATTTTTCTCGTTTAAATATAAGTATTAAAATTCAAAACTTTATCGACAATCCGGAGGCAGTTAGATATAATTTTAATCAAATGAAACTTTACACATGTTCTATTAGCTTTATTTAGCACCCTTTTAACCTTGTGACCATTAAAAATCATAAATTAAAAAAAGTGACACACCCTTATGTATGTATGCATATATGAATTTAATGGTTTTATGTACCCCGTTCCTTATTTGAAAATTGTTCTCTATATATATATATATATATATATATATATATATATATATATATATATATATATATATATATATATATATATATATATATATATATATATATATATATAATGCTGATATTAAAGTTCTGTGACTTATACACTATATAATAACCCAGATAGCAATAATATTACATTTTTAAAATGTTAAAATAATGTTAAATAAAAAATTAGAACGTTCTTCAAATGTTTTCAGAAAGTCCTAACTACATTTTTAAATGTTTCTATAATATTCCCTTATGGTTATTTGTCCACAAAAATGTTGTTCTACTAATATTAAAATATTAACATCATTTTAATATTAAACCAATGTTAACAGAATATTATTAAAACCATCAAAGCATATGATGATAATACTGTTAAAACATTTATATTACATTTTTTAATTGTTGGTAAATAATTTTTAAATATATAGTTAAATTATTAATTTATTTTTAGTTTTTAATTATTTTTTATACTTATTTTTAAAAATATTAAAATTAATTATAAAAATAGTTCTTAAAACAATAAACACATATATTTTACCTATGAATTTGACTACAACTCTCATATTGAAGCTAATGAAACTAAATATGAATAATTGAACAAAAATTTGCTGCACCATGCTTGTAAGACGGAGACAATAATTTATTAATAATCTAGTGGGATTTCTTTGGATAAAAATGAATGATAACTAATTTCCAAGCGTAATTTTATATATTATACAGGTTATAAACAATTATATTTAATAAAGAAAAATAAATTTAAAAAAATTATATTTAATAGAAAACAATTTTATTAAAATTGAAAATGACTTTTATAATGATTTTGTATCTTTTATTCTGTATGACGCATGTGATAACCATGTTCCCAACGGTTCATCGATTTCTTTCTCGGTACAATTTTGATACTTTGAATGAACTCTTAAAGCATCTAATAACAATTTTTAAAGAAAGGCAATTAGAGAATATTGAAATGAAAATAATAAAATAATTTACCTATGATCAAACGGTAACAAGATAATTTTGTAAACGGCTGTTTTTGTTTGAAACCATATAATGAATAATTTACAAAAAAACTATCATCAAACAAGCGGCCCACTGTTTTCTACATCCTTCTTCCCAACAAATAATGAAATTTTTCTAACCTGAAAAACAATAAATTTAAAAATTTAATAAATTAATTATACAAAAAAAAAAAAAAAAAAAAAAAAAAAATGCAAATGAATATTACTAATGAACTTCTTAAATCTTTGTCTTTAATTTTATCTTCTAGAGCTAGCAAGTCTTCGTTATTTTTAATGGGGATTAGAGATTCAATATCCAGATTATCATGGCTTGAAGAAAGTTAAGTTGGTTTATCTTTCATGAGTGTTTCAATGTTTTGATTCATTGTGTGGACAAAACATTTTTAAGGCTTCAATTTCATATTTCAAAAATGTAATTGATGTAAGGCACATATTGTTAATATCTGTAAAACACATTTATAAATAAGATAAATAAACTCCCAAAACATTAATATCTAATTAACATTTAAATTTAATACCTGCATTTTTATTTTGGTTAGTTTCGGAATTCTGCAATTGTCTCTGGACAGTCTTAACACTGTTATTTTTGAGTGCAGAAAACTTTGAATTTGTTTCAGATATGTTTGTTGATATTGTTTGACTCAATCTGTTTTTAGGACTTTCATCTTTGTCAATTTCACTAACTTTCAAAATTCCACTCGGTGATGATATATTTTTAGCATTATCCATGGGCTTTAATGGAGTGGTTTGCAATGGAGATACACCAACTACAATAATTAATATATATATATATATATAATATATAAACAATTTAAGCAAATCAAGTGCCTATTCAATGTACAATTTGACATATTTTATTATACTTTATAATAGTTACATGCAAAAATATTTTAGAAAATTGACTATAGGTACTCTAAAGAGCAATAAAACAACAAGAAGAATTTTAGAACATTAAAATTATAGTAACAAGTCTTTTCCCAAATAAATATAGTAAACAATAGTTTTGTGTAAGCCATCAGTTAAGTACATTTTGAGATGTTTCATAATTTTTAAATTATTATTATTTAATAAAATGTTTAATAGACTTGTTTGCAATAATTAGAAAGTGCTAATTGATAAGTTAGATAAATTTGAAAATTGAAGTGCATATTAGATATACATGTTATATTAAAAAGAAAAAAAACATTAAGAAAATAAAGTCCTATTATAATCAACATAAAACTATACAAGAATTCTTAGAGAATACAATTATGTATTTCTACAAATAATCCAATGCACTCAGAGAAAATTCCTAATGCTCAGATTTAGGAGTCAAAACAATTACTATTTTAATATATATATTAGAATTACCATTTTCTTGTTCCAAATCTGTAATTGGTTTGGACACCCATGTTGGGTCCCCATCAGAATCGTCAAGAATCGAGCTATCAGAATCAGAGACTAATTGGCCTGTATGACGAGGGAGATTCAGGAGGTTTGTCGGGTTTCGGAATTAATATTATAATAGAAGATTTCCATTGGAGTGGAAAATAGGTAAGGCGAAGTATTGCATTGAATATATAAGTGAGGAGTATTATGGTCTTTTTGGGAAGGTTTTTGGCGATGTTAAATGTTATGAGATCAGAACCAGGAGCTTTCCTTTTTGGAAAAGTGGAGATGTAGTGTTGGACTTCAGCGGGAGAAAACGCTTTTGGGAGTAGGGATAATTGTAGAGGGGATGACAGAAATTCGTCAATTTCTTTATGGAAGACGGGATTGATTTCGGAGACGTGTGGCTTGAAGACTTCGGTAAGGTAGGTTTTGAAGGTTTCTGGTTTCTGCTTTATCCAGATCATCTATGGCCCATGAGTTATCTTGATTTTTGAGAGGAGAGTATGAAGGTTTGTCTTTTAGGGCTGTTTTGGTTGCTCTCCATAGTGAGCCGTCTTGTGATGTAAGGGAAGATAAATAGTTGGAGAACGATTCGCTTCTAAGCTTTGAGAGTAATCTTTTAAGGTGCGCGGAGAGGGTGTTCATGCGTCTTTTATCTGAAGGATATTTGGTAGTTTGCCAGATGGCTCTTGCGCGACGTTTCTCATTGATTAGAGAGCGTATGTGGGTAGGAAGATTTAAAGAGAATGGAGGTATAGGTTTGGTAGGCGGAGTTTTTTGCGGCTGATTGTATTGAGCTGGTTAAGTTAGATATGGCGATTTCGATATCATTTGGGGTTTTTAGTTTTATGTTTAGATTGGTCTCATTTGTGAGTAGATTTTGGAATTTATTCCAGTCTGTGTTTTTGTTTGTGAGTGAAAGGTGAGCCTCTATAATTGGAGGAGAAGAATCAATAGTGAGGAGTACGGCTGAGTGGTCCGAGTACAAAGAGTTGAAGTTTTCAATGTGATAGAATAGGTTGTTAGGAGCTTTAGATATGAAGATATCGAGGATGTCTGGGCGTTTTCTTGGGGAAGTAGGCCAGTATGTTGGATCAGGTGGAGAGTGAACTTTAATTTGTTTGGATGTCATACCTATACTTATATGTTTAAGCGAACCAATCACATAATAACTGTGCAAGTTTCCTCACCACCTTAGCTCATAAAATAGCAAACAATACGTTATTATTGTAATGTATTATGTGTTATTCTATAGAGCATGAGGTATTACACTCGGCGCGTTTTTTTTTTCCTCGAAGTGGTGTCCCCAGAGAGCAAATAAGCAAGATTTGCTCACCAGGCCTAGTCCACTTTTTGCGACCTATAGGAACACGGCTATATCAAAAACCTCTACAAAATCTAATTATTTTTTATTTATGTTTTCTTTGTTATTCGTAAACCAGTCAAATATTTTGAGAAGTTATTCATTACTGTTTAATTGTTAATGATGAATAGTCATAGCAGAGAACTTTTTGTCTAGAATTTTAAATCTCCATAAAAATTGTTCATGTGAACTATGGTTCTGTGTAGCAAAATATATGTAACTTCCCTATTGTAAAAATTAAGGCTGGCCATCAAGTATTTTTTATATGATTTATCAAATATTATATATAAAATTATATTTAACTTTATGTTATAAAACTAATTATTATTAAAAAAAATTCCAAACTATGTATTCAGATTAAACGTATGAATGAGAATTTAGTTGTTTTACTTTCTAGAATATTGTAACCTTAAGTGATTAAATTCTGCTCATTTACTAAAGATCTCATGATGTTTCTTATGTTCTTGGGACTTAAATAAAGAAACTAGTTCATTATCAGTATAGTAAATAATGTAGATATTGATGAGAACTTAATATACCTCTTACTTACATTGTAAATTAACTGAGAGTAAAATATGAATTATGATATTATCTCATTTATTGATTTACATATCATTAATGATAATTGATTAACATTCAAAATAATATAGACTTATAATTTGTAACATTGAAAAACAAGTACTTAGTAATTAATAAAATCAATTTTTCTCAGTAAGTATATTTTTTTCTAATTAAAATACATTTTTACCGTTACTAATTTTTGTACATTGACTGAATTAGTTATGTGTTCAATTTTTTTTAGTATCATACTTTATTGATAAATTGTTTATTCTCTAGTATATATTTTGATTAAAATTGATTGATGTAATATTAATTGCTAAATGATGACATTGTAAGTTTATAATTTAAAGATTTTAATTTCTTAGTATTACAATTCAAAATGTTATCATTTTTTAATTTCTAACACATTTAAATAATTCGAAACATTTTAAGTAAAGTCTAATGTCTATATATGAGTGATGTTAATACTTATGCAAAATAAATAATTTTTTAATAATAACTAACATATGTTTAATTAATCTATACAATTAAAATATAAATATTACTTTGCTTTGGATTTTACATTATGCTTGTGAAATAAATACTATGGTAATTGTTGTAATTAATTACTTCATATTTGATTCATTTCTTATTAATTGACCTTCACTAATGTGTTTTATTTTCTTTCAGGGAGGTTAACTTACATTGAAAATCAGTGTTCAGTAGAGTTCAGTCAAGTGCGGAACAATCTCACGGTTAGTTATTACTTAACTTATTTTTATGAATTAAAATTATAATGTTACGTATTAAATTTTAAAGGTTAGAGATGTTACTTCAAGATCTGAACGAGTCAATGCCACCTTTCAAATCGCCCAAAATGTCCAAAGACTTAATGAGCATCAAGACGTCTTGAGGTTTTTGCGCAGTGTTGGTCACTTCAATGATGGATACATTCAGAGAGAAATCGGAGAATATGGTCAGCATTGAAGACAGCTGTTAAATTATTATTTTATATTCTTTTTTTTGTTTTATTTTTTTGTTTGTTGTAAAGATTTATGTTGTGAACGCTAACTTAGGTAAAATAATAAAATTAAATAACCCAATAATTTTTTAAAGTAAAGGTAATAAACACTAATATAACTAACAATAATATTAAACAGCATCTCAGAATTATATAAATTACTATTAGTGTGACCAATTCTTTTAATACTTCAAAAACACTTCCAATTTTCAAATAATTCTGTTATAAGTATTTTGTAGATATGTAGATTTTCCTAAAAAAAAAAAAAAAAAACACCTATGAATTCATATTTCTAATGAAATTAATAAAAAAAATACAGTTTTCCACAATCCTATTTTATACTCGATATTGGTTCTCATTTTTTAGTAAAATTATTTTGTCATGAAATTTTCTTTATTTTTGTCATATTTATTTAATTTGTACAATCTGTAAAAAATATATTTCCAATAAGCACAATGAGGGAATACATAGATAGGTCATGATTGGCTTGATTGAAGCTGTCACGAAATAAAAAAAAAAAATTAATCTACATATGAATACAATATTTTAAGGATAGGACCGTTAATTTTTTTATTTTACCTTTGTATATGTTCACGCTCACAAGCGATTATATTTTAGTAGTTATTATATTATATTATTATTTTAGTAATTGTTGGTTTATCTAGTCGCTAGATCAGTGCCATCGGATATACAATGTTTATTTGCAATGTTCAATATTGTATATTGTGAGTGTGCCAGATCAACTTGTTGTTTTTTTATTGTAACATTAACATTATTATATTATACGGATCTGGGCACCACATGGCATCATAATCATAGTTAAGGTACGTGGTGCATCACATGGTTATTATTATTAAAGTATTATTTGTGGTTATATTATTATATATTGTTATTCATTGTTTATTATTATATATTGTTATGAGAGCCGTCTGAGGCATTAAAGATTAATAATAGTATGTGTAAAAACACTATTTAAATTAAAATTCTTTATTATTATGTTAATTGGACTTACAGTCAATAAATTTTGTTATTACAATATTTAATATTATTTAATTGTGTGATTTTTTTATTATTATTATTTATCTATACAGTCCACTCAATCACAATTATTTTATGTTTTATTCTTATTGGAGTTACCCTTAATTATATTAATATTACATAATAGGCAACGCCCTGTCAGTATATTTATAATTTATTTATGTATATGTAAACTAAACCCACCTTGTAATTAAAATTCTATATATTATTACTAAATAAATTAAATTCTGATATTTAATATATGTACATTGTATGTTTTGTTATCTATTGTCATAATACAAATTTAAAGTTGAATTGCATATCTATTTACTTACTAGTCCCATAGGAATAAATATAATTTCAATTGTATTATTACCAAAACATTTGTATTTGTGTTCATCATAAGGCTTTCTCTTCTAAATTTTAGACTACCATATGAAATCTGATTTTCTAAGTATATGTAAGTACTATATTGAGGAATACTATTTCTATAAGTTTATGTTTTTGTGTTATAAACAAGAAATCAAGATGTATTATGTTGAGATAAAGTACATTGTAGACTTGAAGTAAGTCATGAGTTATTTTCTTTATTGAAATGACAAATAGTCAAATAGAAATGACAATAGTGCAATAGTTATTGCGAGAGTTATTGGAATCAAAATATCTCTGTCATGAACCTTTTAATTCCCTTTTAGATTTACTATTTCTTGAGAAGTGGATAATATTATTGCTACAATGATAGAAGTCCTCTGTCTTACTTATTACCTTTACCTATTACTACCTCAGGTGTTTTCTGTCTTAAAATATTTAATAAATTATTATTTTGTTGTATTATTTATGGAATTTCAACTTCTGAGTTTTTATTTTAAATCTTAATTAAAAAACTTTTGTGGTAATAGTTATTGTTTTGTTTCATATTAGTTAAAATTAATTTTCATTTTAAATCATGAAAATAAAATATGTGTCCATATAATAAAATAAACAATAATTCTAAATCAATTTCTCTATTTTATTGTTTTAAAATTTATTTGAATTGTTTTTAACAAAGTACAATGCGTTTAAAACAAATGTGCTTAATACAGGTTTTAAACATGTTAAAAACACATTGTTTGAAACAACTTTTTTAAAACATACAGTATAAGACGACATAGCAAAACCCAGTAAGAATTAAAATACTGAAAAAATGTAGGTACATATTATAAATTTAAATTTATTCACAAACTGTATGAATTACCAAATTATAACAAGAGTATCTGAAAAACAGTCATTAGAATGCAGCATCTTGAACAGTTCACTAATAGTATTAAATGCAAAATGTACTATTACTTTTTTTCCTGAATCAATATTTTGCGATTTTTTTCAACATTACATTTCTAATAATCGAGTTATTCTAAAAGTTTCACTTATAATTAGAAGGATTAATTTAGTTTGATTTAAAAAACCGATGAAATGAATATTAGAATTGCTTGGTGCATACTACTTGCATTTCTAATTGTTGAGAGCAGATGTTGCGACCAGGGCATTATGTCGCATAGTAGTTAGTAAAAAAAGGTCCTTTAAATATTTGTAAACACTACATTTAATATTTTTATAAAATATGAAATACTTCAATGAGAAATTATTATACATAATATAACAGTATGATGATTATAAAATAAATGTATGTGATTTTGAAGAAATGATTCTCAAAAATTAGTGGTTAGTCAGTTTTCAAATAATCTAAATTATTATTTATTGTAACTACAGATCACGATTTACGGTCTACAATCTAAATATGAGGGAAGTTGAGGGGAACAGTTCGTAAATGTCCTTTGTCTTCCATCATACTTTTTAGTTACCTACTACGTTGTTATTCGTAATTCAATTATAAATATATGGTTATTAACAAACATAGTGATTTAACCTCGGATTTAACTTTGAACTATGATACAAAATCAGATTGTAGTTGTAAAAATAAACCACTATGCAGCGTTAATCAGGTATTTTTCATCAAGAATCCTTGTTTTCCACACCCTATTTAAGATACATTGGTGTCAATTTCGAATTCATTTCGAATTCAGTTCGTGATTTTTACTTCTGTATACCTAATTATAATTTATATACATAACAAAAAAACGTATGTTAATCGTCTTTCTCAAAGCGGCGAGTTATATAATTTTTTACTTCTAATAATGTGGATGAGAACCCAATCCACATATCAAATATCAATTAACAATCGTAAATTGTCATAAATGGTAAGTAAAACTTTTTTACTTACCATTTAATGGTTACATGTTTAAAAATAATTTTTGGAATGGCCTATGCCGGCCTATTTGGAAATTAAATTTCAGCGGGGCCCATATCATTTCATATACATTTACAATATTTGTTGTGGTTTTCACAGGCTTAACTCGTAAATGAGCTTTTCTAAATCTAAAACTTTATCATTTCCTTTCGTATTTATTGGAACTATGAATATTATTTTATTGGAAATTGGAATAAATATTATTTTATAATTGAAAAGTATAAAATCATAATGTATAGAAAAACACGAAAAAAGGAATTTCAAACGTAACATTTTAGATTTTGAACAAAGTGAAGACTGTATTGATTTTACTCTGATGAGTGATTTTTTTTTTGTGTCTGTGCACATTATAACTAGTATTATAATACTTCGATTTTGAACTTGAAAAGTTTTCAAATGCGACGGGAAAAACAAAAAAAAAATGAGGAAAAAACGGTAATTTTTTGCAAAACAGTTTTCGACAAAATCAATTTTTTTATTTAGCTGTTACTCGAAAACCAAAAATCGTAGATACTTGAAATTATCACCAAATTTTTATGTTAGAATCATCTATAGGTACGTGCAGTGGCGGATTTAAGGGTTCACATAAAGTCAGCAAATCCATAAGAGGTCCCTTCTACAAACTGACGTAACATACTTAGCCCTATTTTCAAAAAAAAAAAAGTATTCTGAATTTAGTTCATACTGTTTGAAAAGAACATGGACTATGAAGTATTTTAAAGAATAAGTTATTAGTTTGATCTTATAGATTCTAAGTGAAAAGGACTTTATGGTTTTAGAATGATGTTCAATTTTTTTTTCTGTAAACACTTTCGTTTATAAATCCTGGTCCAAAAGTTTTCTTCCAGCAACTTTTTAGATTCGAAATCAGACTGAGGTGGTATCTACTTTAGAGAGATCATTTTTTTTTAATCTCCATAGTTTTTCCATAAATTAGGAAAAACTGAGTAAAAATGGTAAAAATCCGCCGTAGACGATGTTTTCACTTTTCAGATTTTAGTTATTTAGTCATAACTCGAAAAGTATTGGGGATAGAAATTTGAAAATGTTCAAAACAATCTGAAATTTTTTGGACTAAACACAGAACTTTGAATTTACCTAATTTTTTGATAGTCTATTTGTAATAACATTTTTAATATTTGACAAAAAGTTCTGAAAATGTAATATGACCTTACTCATATACTTACCTAACTATCATGAAAAAAAAATCAAAAATCGTGAATTAGGATTTTTTTTTAAACACGTTTTAATAAATTCATATACGAGTAAATTCGTATACGAAAATCGACTGTTTTTACGTAAATTTTCGACTTCAAATGTGTATAAAACTTTTTTTCTAAATCCGATCACTTTGAAACTTGAAGCATAGATATAAAACAAGTTTTGAATCTTTTGGTAACAGAAATTTTCTACCGAGTTAAGAATTCAATATTTCATAAGGGTTTAATTACAAAAAAACTCACCAAAAATTACGTAAATACTGAACAGTTTGTATAAATAATAGTTATTATACTGAAGCTTTGCTCAGAATCGTTTTATAGTTTATACTATAAAGAGACGAGGCATCATTTTTTCCCATACATGAGTATCAAGTTAACATTTTTAATCTTAAAAGCAAAATTTAACCCAGATATAGGTACTGAGTGGTGAACAGACTAACACTGTATTTTTATTATTTTACTACTATTTTTCGTTTGAGCTATCGACGTTAAGATACCTATTTTAGATAAGATACTACCGATATTGCCGGCACAAAATAAATAAATTACCCGGGCCGCAATTTACCGGTGTCCAACACATTAATGACTTGTCGGGTCGCAACTCACCTACATCCATGTGAAGTCTGTTTTCGCTGTGTTTTTTCGCAACCCATAACCTATTTAAAATTTTAACACAGAAAATGGTAGCAATACACTTTTTGGATAACCAACTAATTTTGTATTGAGCATTACCGCCTTACCGGTGTAGCGGCCCAGCTTGGACCAGTCGGCCCTTACAAATATATTCAAACCGTCCAGTGGCAGCAAGAGCACACCTTGTTGCCCCTGTGCGGACGCCTATGAACTTAATACACTCATCAGTCATCACCATTATATTGTCCGAGGACCGAAAGAACAATAAGGACGAACTTGTGCCACCATCATCTCACTTACCAGTTTTTACTTTCTTAAATTAAAATTTACTTTATTTAATTACAGTTTATAAGATTTTCTACTTTTGAAGTATCCTTATATATTTAAATAATTTTCTTAATACAAAATATGTAAATTATATTCCAGTTTACAATATACAATTTTTTTTGTCAAAATTAAACAAAAAAAAATCTAAATTATAATTTAGATGGGCCAAGGGCCTCAGTATACAATTAAGGAGGGGCCTCGTCGGAATTTGCCGACTATACGACCGTTAAATCCGCCACTGTATACGTGGTACAATTTTTAAATGAATTGTACGAGTGCAAAATTAAATTAATATTAACTATAGGCATGTCAAAAGTATCAAAATCAAACAATTTAATTGTTGGTGGTCATTATACGTGAAATGACGATCGCATAAGGGCAAAACAAAAATTTTCAACTAAAGTTTAAATAATTTACGTAATATTTATAGTTAGTATTGATAATCAACAATAGTTATTATTGATAAGCGTTAGTTAGGTTTTTAGCAATTTCAATTTCAGATTTTTGTATTGCAAGATGGGCAGTAGTGGCTAGGTGGAAAGAACTTTAGGATTCTAAGGTTGGCGTAACTGATCTCAAGAAAAAACATTTTTTTTTTTTTTAGGTTATGTTCACTCTTATCAAAATCGGGAAGACTGTCCCAGGCCCACAACAAATAATAAAAAAATGTTATTATACGTCACCCGGCCCAGTATGGCAACTTGACGGCATATGGTATGAAGGTTGGCACTGGATCACCGGATCCCGCTCGACGAGCAACGGCCTGGGAAAAACCCGTGTTGATCCGCAAATAACGGCCGGGTACTTCAGATGCGACACGACGAAAATGTCGCGCGAGCGAATTACGTCGGGTTCACTGAACAGGAACGCACGACGCAGCGGCACCACGCGACGACACGGCAGCGATGGCACGTGGAAACGCGGCACTTGTCGCGTAAAGGCGCGTAATTTGTCGACACGACGCTACGGCACGTGAAAAGGACGATCGCACGAAATTAGTGACGACTCGACACTCACGAGTTCTATCGACACGGTTTGCGTACCTCACACGCGAGTTAACGATAATCAACGCGATCGACAAAGGCGTATATAGCGACACGGTTTGCGTACCTCACACGCGAGTTAACGATAATCAACGCGATCGACAAAGGCGTATATAGCGACACGTAATGGCGGGCGTACGACTGCCCGTGATAATTGCGTAACGTACGCGCAAACTCAGCGACACGTCGCGTCGTGACCGTCACGAACGACGGATAAAACCAGACGGCAATCGGCACGTGAAAAGCGCGCAAATGCACCGGTGTCGGATTATAACACCCGTATAAAGCAGGTGGCGCACAGCGAAAATATCCAACGCCGAAAAAACGTGTTTCGGGGATAATGGCGCGACGGCACTCAACGCAAAAAAAAAGGGTGCACGACGGTCGACGACCGACGCGGTCGGCGGGCACGAATCGAGAGAGAAATATGGCGGAGCGAGCGTAGCGCGTTGCCCCGACCAAAGTTATCGTACGACGGACGACGACGACGATGACGAAGCTCACCGACAATCGTCGCGACACAACCGCGGTATAACGCGAAACGGATGTCACCGGACCTTTAGTTTTGGCACGAAAGCGAAGTGCGCGGCGCGAACACGGACATTTCGGCAGTACTTACCTAAATCATTTTAAAAAATGAATTAGTTAGTAGTACTTGCTAAGTACACTGTACTTACTAAGTACACTGTACTTACTAAGTACAGACAACAAGTAAATTCTGCTGCTTTTGAAATACAGTAGGCCCTCGTTTAACGGCTAGGTTAGGTTCCTGGAAAACACAACGTTAACCGAAAAAACGTTAAAGGAAACAATAAATAAAAATAGTACTTAAGTATGATAGGTATGTCAATCAAAACGATTACAGTATTATCTAAAAAATGTCGACGAAATTAAATTTACTTATATACAATAAATATATAATATATTTATAACAACAATTTGATGAGCACAGTACGTATTACAAACGACGTTATACTGAAACAGTTGCAGTGTAAAACGTAACACAAGGACTTGAAGGACTTACACTTTTACGACGCAAAAGCGAAACAACGCTGAATGAGACGACGTTAAACAAGGACTTAATGTAGTTACCTACTTTATTATAAAATTAAAAGTTAAACGAAATGAATCCTTCAAGAGAAATTATTAAAGATTGTACTGGAAATATAGAAATTTCTACATGAAATTAATTATTATCACTTCAAAACCTATTTATTACTATTTTTTTAATATGAAAGACATACCGAATTTCAAACTATCTAAGAAAATGGATAATATCCCGGATGGCGGATAATATCATACCAGCAAAAAAAGTATGTATAAATTATTACATTTTACCTTTATAAAGTACTATATAATAATATTATGATCTATTGATATTGTTTATACATTGTACTTACATAATATTATAATAATTAATAATAAGAAATAGGTATTATTTCACAACCGTCGTACTTATATTATATTAATTATTAATGGTTTGTAAATATTTTGGGTATAAAATAAAATTAAAATTATAAAGTATATTATCCTTAATATGGGTTTAAAATAGGTACCTATTCTATAAATACAGAAGGTAAGCCGTTAGGAACTATTATGTCTGGTGCCTACTTTCTTTTGTATGTACTCTATCTTCACAGACCTACTCTTTTTTTTTTTTTTTTCCATGGTAAAACTAGGACCGGGTGGGGACTGTTTTGCACATTACTGCCACCCGATCCCGTATCGTTTATTCACCGTTTTGTTTTTATTTTTACATACGTGGGGGCCTCTAACCACCCTGAAAATTCGGCGTTCCGGTTCCGCTCACAGACCTACTCTAGGTGGACCACCGTTACAGTAGCTGGGTTAGTACCCAGTACCCACATAGTAATTAAAAGATGACTATATTTTTAAAATATATTTTAATAATCAAAAAAATAATATTTTTTGTAAAATAAATTTAAAATGTATTTAATATATTTTAATATTAATATTTTAGACAAAATATATTATACATATATTAAATATAATTTGAAATAATTATCTTATAAACAGTTAAAAATGTCACTAGATTCTCAAATACATATATTTTGAATATTAATTATATTCTGGTGCGACATACGTTGTGACATACGGTATAAATATAAAATAGATGACCATATTATTATAATCTAAAATGTTTTAGATTCAAAGAACTCTATTTTCGTACATCATAATTTTTTCCCGTACCATAATAATATGTATTATGGAATATGGACGTCCCTATAATCATGATTCATGAGTGTATCTAGCGGACTTAATTTAGTATGCGACAATTCTTATTTTTAAGATAATAGTCATAGGCAACTTAACCATCCATACCCCCTACTTTTACTAATCAAATTAACTTGTAATAAAAAAATACTTAAAATAATGGCATACAAGATATTGTGGTAAATCAAATCAAATCAGAATATTTAAAACTTTTACCCATAACCAAAATACAGTACAAATTAATTTTGTACGTAGATTTACAATAGAAAAATATTAACATTAAAATTATCATTTGTATTTTGTTGTAATATTATTGAATTTGAAGATATTTCACGACTGTCACCGTAAGTAAATGATGAACATGAAATTGAGTCGTGTTATGTTTATTTATAAAATTATATCTGTATTCTATATTTCTATGTTAATAATAAACGTTTTTTTCTATAGTCACTATGGTCATTTACATTGTTTAGGACGTTTAGGTATACAGGCATACACTTTTGTGCGTTCCCGCGAACCCCACCAATAAACCAACAGAAAACATTAAATGTGGTGGACGGCGCGCGGCGGTCGCTCGCTCACAACGCGAACGCGCAGTGTAATTATCGTTTTCAGCTATTTATATCTTAATCGGAATTTCGGATTATGTCAATTTTCAACGCTATCGATATCAACATGATAACGAAAGAAGAATATAATATCATTAATTAATCAATGATAATATTCTCTTATTAGTTATTTCTCTTGCCTCCATTTTTATTTTAGTGTAGAATGGTTTTGTGTTAACTTTTGGCTTTGACTTATTTCTCATTTGCCTTTTTGATAATATACGGAAAACGCCTATATCCAGTTGTACTGCAATCAATAATTTTAACGGTAAGTATAATATATACACATTTTACATGAATATTAACTTTTAAGTTAAGAATGTTAAAATATTAATATAGTTATTATACAGGTAATATTATATAAATATAAGTATACCTAACCTAAAATTATAATTATACGAATGTTTTTACTTAAGAACCATAATAATTATATTACATTATTTCCATTTGTTAATTATAGGTGTTATAATATATATTTATAATTTATTTAAATAAAAATATAATAAATCAAATAAATTTTAGATAGTTAAAATAAGAATAAGAATTAAAATGAATAGTTGCTTGTAAATTATTCAAAAACTGAACTAAAATTAATTCAATATCTGGGAGAGGGACATAGAGAACAACTTTTCAATCATTATTATTATTTGTCTCTCTTAATATTCATGAAGTAATAACTTAACTATATGGATTTAACTTCTGGTTGGTTTCTATACAATTTCAAAATATACCAATAGTAAAAAACATTTTATTGAAAATTGTGATGTTTAATTATGATTCAGGTTTGAACGGAATTTAACCACTAAATAATAAATATGAAATTTATTTATTTATTCATTGATTTAGGTACCTATCCGACAAACATTTTTAAACAATTTTTATTTAGGCATACATTTTATTCATGTAATCATAAGTGTCTTTATTTTTAAATAAAACAATACCTCAATAGTCTTACATAATTTTAGGTAATGAGTAAAAATATTAACTTTTTATATTAAAATCTATTTATTACATAATATAAATTTTAGATTCTATGGTTTTTTTTTTTTAGTTTGAATATAATATGACTAGTGAAAGAACTAAACGACGTAAGATTCGTGAAGAACTTGATTCATTCAATATAAGTAATTGTGAATTTGAGAATCTTGATGAAAGTCCATGTCGTCCAGTCATATATTATGATCACATTTCTGAAACTCCTAACGAAAATTCAAAAGTCCATGCAGCTATTAATAATAATAATGCCACCTTAATTCATATTAATTCTTCTATTCCTTCTACTTCTGTTAAAGATAATTTAAATTATTCATCATCATTTAATGTGAATTCGAGTGCGGAAAAATTTACTACTTTTTTACCAGTTAAACACACCGATCTATGCTCTGAAGTTAAATCTAAATTGGCTGAGTGGTCAATTAATTTTAATGTACCACATAGTACTCTTAATGGATTACTCCCTATTTTCAAAGATATTCCTGGTTTAACACAAATGCCAATAGATGCACGTACAATTTTAAACTCCAACAGTGAAAAAAGTGCTGTTCAACTTATTACTGTAAAACCAGGATATTATTACCATTTTGGTTTAGGTTTAGCCATTAAAAAATATTTTATTATTAACTCGATTATTAATATTGATATAATTCAGGTTGTAATTGGAATAGACGGTCTACCTCTTTCTAAAAGTAGCTCAAGCCAATTTTGGCCGATTTTAGGTTATATACGACCATTTAAAGATTCAGTTTTTCTTATTGGTTTATACTGGGGCCACGAAAAACCTCAAGATTCCAACAAATTTTTAAACGAGTTTGTTATGGAAACTAAAAATTTACTCCTTAATGGTATAAATATTGATAATAAAATTAAACAAATAAAAATTGATGGTTTTTGTTTAGACACTCCTGCCAAAACTTATATATTAAAAACAAAGGGACATGCTGGATTTGATTCTTGTTCAAGGTGTCTTGAAGAAGGGGAGTACTTAAAAAATAGAACATGTTTCCCTTATTCCTCAAACTTGGTTAAGCGCACCCATAATGATTATGTGACAAAAAAAATATGAGGAACACCACGTAGGACATACAGTTTCCATATTATCGGAATTGCCTATTAACATCATAGATTCATTTGGTCTTGACTACATGCACCTCACTTGTCTTGGTCTTATGCGTAAGCTACTTAATTTATGGATTAATAATGGCCCATTAAATGTTAGACTACAGAGTTCAGTATCAAAACAATTGTCATCAGCTCTTTTGAACTTAAAAACATTTATACCTAGTGAATTTTCTCGTAAGCCTAGAGGTGTCAATGAGTTAAATAGGTTTAAAGCTACTGAATTTCGACAGCTATTAATATACACTGGTCAGATTATTTTTAAAAAATATATTAATTTAGATTGTTACAAACACTTTATGACACTTAATATAGCCATGACAATTTTATTAAGTGATAATATGGAAATATGTAGAATATGCCCGTGAATTATTAAATTATTTTGTTCAAAATTTTGAAACTATATATGGTAGACATTTAATGTCCTATAATGTTCATGGACTCCTTCATATTAGTGATGATTATGAGCATTTTGGTTCATTGGATAATATCAGTGCTTTTCCTTTCGAAAACTATTTAAAGAACTTAAAAAAAATGGTACGTAAGCATGATAAACCACTCCAGCAAATTGTTAAACGTTTCAATGAAAAAAATCAAATTCAAGAAAACATCTCAAAAACAAAAAAAATATTTCCAAATCTTAAAAGTAAACACACGAATGGACCTTTATTAGAGAAAATGAATGGGCTGCAATATGAAAAGTTATATTTAAAAAATATAACAATTAAAGTTGGTAGCAATGCTAACTCTTTTGTTTTAACTAAAACAAATGATATACTTAAAGTTTATAATATGGTAACTCTACATGGTACTAATGATATCATTATTATTGGGAAAGTATTTGAAACTAAACAAGCTTTTTATGATAGTCCAATCAGTTCAACAGTTTTTAATATTTATGAGGTAGATGGGTTATCATCTTCATATTCATACTGCTCATTTAATAATATTAAAAACAAAGTTATGATTATTGAGTTGGATGGTAAAACAATTGCTATCCCAATAATTCATTCACTTGATTGTTAAAATGTATTAAAGAATATTATTAGTATTTAAGGTAAACTCACTAGGTGCAACTAGGTGTTAATTTGTTTTATTGTTATTGACCAATTTGTTATTTTTTCAGATTTGTATAAATAAATTATTGTATATAATAAATTGTATAGCATGTGGACCATTGTGTGCTTTATTGATGAAAACTGTGTCGAAGTTGTACCGGCATTTTGGTTTAAAAATGGACTTTGTGCTTGGCCCAAAAAAAATGTTAAAAAACATCTTAACCGTCGCACAATTCCAAATAAATTAGATTTCAGTTATTGTAAAGCTAGAGCTCTATCTAAAGATATTGGTAAATGTATTTTTTTATGTGCTTATTATAAATTAAATAATGTATTAATTCTTTACTTATATAAATATGATTTTAGAAAGTTTACAAGTAGCACGGTCCAGACTAATTCATGCTGAAGATACTTCAGAACTTTCATCTTACGATATTGATAAGTCGACTCGCCGCATACGTCATCAAATACAAGTATCAGATAGTGATTCAGAAAATGATTATCAGATGAAAAGCTTTAATGGCAAGAATAAAAAAAAGAACAGTTTAAAAAATGTAGCATCTGTACTTACAGATCCTCCTTTATTTCAGAATAATGATGGTAATATTTATATTATCTTTATATTGATCAATAACTATACAGCTATACCTACTTCTTTACACATTGTTTTAATAAACTATTAATACTAAAATACATTTTGTGTAAGAAGGGTTAGGTGTTGTGTGTGATTTATAATACTATTATAGATTTGTTTGTGGATTTCAGAGCAATTCTTTATCTTTTTAATGAGCATGTTAGATTACCAAACAGTATATACTTTGCTGATATCCTCATAAGACATAATACCTGCTACTACTGTACTTAATAATTAATAGTATTTATATATTATAAGCAATATATATATATATAACAATATAGGTAATTGTTTTATATATTATATTTTATTTTTAGTGGATACTGGTGATGAAGTTATTAAAGGCCATAAAGATAAAAATGATGTTCCCAATAACCAACAGGCACATAATAATATAAGTATGGATGTATTTAAGTAATTAATACATTTTTTTAATTCAACATTTTCCAATGAAAACCATTGATGAAATTACAGATTTAGATTCAAAACTAGCAAACGATTCTGATTATACATCCAAATTAGTAAACATAATTCATTTTGTCATTAAATTCTACGATTTATAATAAATTAGAATATATTTTTTCATTCTAGAAATTGTTTTTTTACTCTATTGGTGGCACAGATTCAAAGAATTTTGTAAAAAGAGTGTTATTGAGATTATCAACTAATGATTTAGCTACCAAGTGTACTTGGACAGGCTCTGGAAATAAACTTAAATTGGAGAAATTTATATTTATTAAGTTAATGAGAGGTAAGTAATAGATATTACTACTTAGCCAATTGAATTTTAATATAAAATTATATTTTTCTAGATATTTCTAGAGAAAAATTTGGCTCAACAGATATTGATTTTGAACGACTTGTTAAAGATTGGTTTAGGCACAGCAACCAACGTTTCAAAAGAGAAGTGGTTCAAAACTCTCAATAATGTATCGATAGGTACTTATTTATTATTTATTATTAAATGTTTTTTTTTTTTTTTTTGAAATCTGATAAAATATTTACTCCAGTGAAACCAGGTATTAAAGACACTAATAGTACCATAAAAAATGTCCGTTATAGACGGGGTTCATGTATATTAAAAGTATGAGTGGAAACTTATAATTCTGTCCCTTTTAGCCAGGTCTGCTGTATTTATTAAGAACCTGCAGATTTATTAACACAATATTTTTTAGTTAAAACATTGGTTCTTTGAGCCTTAAGGTTGTTAATACAATTATGAAGAATAACTCAATGTTTAAAATTATTTTTTTTTATCATTGCTGGTGTTAAATACTAATAAAGTGTCATATTGTATGATATACATTTGGTATTAATTACTACGTTTATATGATGGCATTAAAACGGTTTGAAACTAAACCGTTTTAATATTATTTAAAACGGTTTAATCTTAAACCGTTTTTAGGTGTTTATATACGAACATGTATAAATCGTTTTATAAATATTTTATAAACCGTTTTAATTTTAATATTTTTAGGCCATGACTTTATTCGTTTGTTCCAAAAGAATACTTGATAATTGATTTGATTCAAATTTTCATATTAGATAATATGATTGATTCATATTTCATTTTGTGTTACAAAATACAAATTTGAAATTTACAATAATATAAATAATGACAAAATTAAAACTAATTGTTTCAATTGTTACTGAACTAAAACGCAGAAAATTGACAGCTGAATTGCGAAGAAAAAAAGTGTTTAAAATGATAAATAATAAAAGAAAGTTGTTAAAACATAAAATGTTGTTAATATTTGCTACTACCATGCCATCAACTATCGTTCAAGATGCTCTTTCGCTTACAATAGTTACAAACATACCTACTGAAGTTGAGACTTAAAGATAACAAATATTTATTACTTCTCCATTTCTATATCTTTTTCCATCCAAAGCAGACATTATATTTTTTTCTTTGAAGATTGCTAATAAATCTTTCACTTCTTTATCTGACTAAGAAATTCTCTTTCGTTTTTTCGGTGTCGGAGATGCCATTTTTCATGCACTGTTATTAATCAACTTAATAGCTAATAGTTACTTAGTAAACAACGAATTAATTACACGGTAGGTATTGAATTTTTTTTACTTTAGCTAACTACATTATTAAGTATATAGTTAACTTTCGTTTCCCGTACCGTATTAAATATTATAAACAAATATGATGTCACAATAACAAACTGTCTGAACTGATAACACAATGCAAAACATATCCCGCGTTTATATGTACGTTTGATAAACCGATTTAAGCATAAAAACGGTTTTAAATTCTTAAACTACATAGTGCGAGCGTTTTAACTTTTAAAACGGTTTACAGTTTTTAAACCGTTTTTAAGTGTTTACATGACATTAAAGCGTTTTAATTTCAAAACGGTTTAATTTCAAACCGTTTTAACGCCATCATATAAACGTAGTAAATGATATTAATAATTATTGGTTAAATATTAATTTATTCTAGTCATCAATTAATTTTTAATTTTTATGTTTCATCTTTTGATGATTCTCACTACCATTTGTAGTTTCCAACTTTATATACACTTCATAATATAATATGTAAATATTTTATCACTTTTCTTAATCTAATAAAATATGAGTTATTTACTGAGTATAACTTGTTAATTTATATTGTTTCAGAATAATTATAGAAGAAAAAGAAAATCGACAGATGAGTTATCTCGTCGACATTTTGCCAGATTAACAAGATTAGAAGCAAATCTACAAGCTTCTATATTTATACAGAGTACTAATGATGCAACTGTAACTCTAGGAAATCCCAATGCAGTTGTATCTCCTAAAGTTTTCAATCAAGGTGAATTGAACAATGCAGTTGTACCTCCAATTGTTTTCAATCAAGGTGAATTGAACAATGCAGGTGTACCTCCAATAGTTTTTAATCAATGTGAATTGAAAAATACAGTTGTACCTCAACAAGTTACTAATCAAGCTGAATTAAATTTTTGTAAAAACAAAAATGAAATTATGTTTGTAAATAAAAATGTTTCAATAGTTGACTCTCCCATATCTGAACCAGTCTTTGATACTCATAATACAAATGTTTTCCTTAATAATATTACTCATAATTTAAATAATATGTCAATTTCTGAAAAACTAACTAATTGGATCCTTCAATTTAATGTATCACATAATTGTGTTAACTCTCTTTTATTAATTCTAAGATCTGAAAATTTAAAAGTGCCCAAAGACGTAAGAACTTTGTTAAAGACACCACAGAATCATGACATCATTAGTATTGAGCCTGGTTCATATATTCATTTAGGAATAAAACGTTTAATTTACCAGTTTTAACAAAAAATGCAAATCTTTTAGAAAATATAACTATTATAAATTTAGGTTTGAATATTGATGATTTACCTATTTCTAAAAGCTCTAAAAGTAATTTTTGGCCTATACTAATTTCAATTGTTAATATCCCTGAATTAAAAAACTTAATTTTTCCTATTGGTATTTTTCATAGCACAACAAAGAAACCCTACAGTATTGATGATTTTTTAAATATTTTTATAAAAGAAATTAAAATAATTTTAGCCGAAGGATTACTTATACAAAATAGAATAATTCAATTTTCTGTTACTCAAATTGTATGTGATGCCCCAGCTAAGGCTTACATATTAAACGTTAAAAATCATAACGCTTACTTTAGTTGTAACACTTGTGGTGAAGAAGGTATTTTTCTTAATGGCAGTGTGTCATATTTGGGTATCAAAGCTTCTCGACGAACTGATTATTCATTTTGTAAAAAATTAAACACAAATTACCACAGAGGTGATAGTCCTTTAGAACAACTTCCAATAGACATGATAAATAATTTGCCTTCTGATTATATGCATATGGTGTGTCTTGGAGTCATGAAGCGTTTAATTGGATATTTGCATGATTTAAGAACATTTTATCCATCAGATTTTAGTAGATTACCTAGGCCTATAGAAGACTGAGTTTTGGAATGCGACTGAATTCAGGGCATTTTTACTGTATAGTGGACCTATAGTATTAAAAGGGCAATTAAATAGAAACATGTATAATCATTTTATGGATTTACATTGTGCTATAAAAATACTAGTTACCAAAGAAAAGTTTTTAATTCATAATGATCTTGCAGAAAAACTATTGCTAAATTTTGTAAATAATTATCAACAATGTTATGGTAATACTAGTTGTATTTCATACAATGTACATGGTCTTATTCATTTGCCATATTATGTAATGCTACATGGTCCTTTAGATACATTTTTAGTTTTTAAGTATGAAAATTTTTTACAAAAAATAAAAAAGTTCATTAAGAACTCAAGGTATCCCCTACAAGAAATTTATAATAGAATTTTGGAACATAATAAAATACAAGAAAGTGAAGTTATCCCTTCTTTAGTCTTTGATATATCTTTAAATAATGAAAAAGAATATAATTTTATTATAGTTTATTCATGTCATTGGATCCTAATATTAGGTACTTTGGTGGAGCCGTGTATCATAATACTGTATTAAGCAGTGAAAAAATGAAAGATCAATATTTTATGTTACAGAATAGTGAGTTTGTTATGTTAAAAAAAATAATTAAAAATTATAAAAAAATAGTGTTAGTAGTAGATAAATTTAATAAAGTTCAAATAAATCCATTTTACAGCTCACCTGTGATTTCAATAATTACTGGCATTTTTACTGTAGTTAATACAAATAATATGTTAACTGATATTGAAATTGACTATAAAGAACTCATGTATAAATGTATAATGTACCTACCAACTAAATGTAATGAAGGTATTTTATTAACAATGACTCATGAATTATATTAATATATTATTCATAATATACATATTTTTAAACAAATTATATGATATTGTTTTATTTTTTTCTAGAGTAATTTACCTTTTTTCTTATTCTTGTATACATATTACATATTATATTATAACTGTTTGTCAGTATTTTACATGGTGAACATTTATGCTTGTGCATAAATATAAAGACTCAACCATAGGTGGAATTATAATTATACTTTACTGTATATAATTTTAAGGGTTACAATTGTTTTTAGTGACACAAATTCATAAGGATACATTATACTGTTAACTTATGATATTTTTAAAACCTCCCTTTCCCAATAATATCACCTATGCTTTCAGCTTTAATTTTGCTTAGAGTGCCTATATTTACCAGGTAATTTGTCAATAGAGTTATTCAGTTATATATATATATTAAAAATAATGTTAAGAAAACAGTGGCGTATTTTCAACTTTTTAGGATGAAAGTTAAGGAGGAAGTTAGTTAAGAATACAGCACTGTAGTTTCCCTTACTTTGCGCCCACTTAAGTATTGTAATGAGGATATAAATTGTGTACTGCCTAGAGCAGTCATTAAGTAATAACATAGAGTTCACAAAAGTCACAAATATAGGTAACCGGGAATTCTATATGAAATATATGAGCAGTAAAAACAATTCAAACAAGAAATGACAGAGATATCACATAGAGATCATCTAAGTTAGGTACATTCATCACATCTTGTGTCTGGGCGTTAGCAGTCTCAGGAACCTCTCATAGATGCAAATAAGCATTTATATTAATAATCACAAATCACATTGCGACTGTTAAGTTACTTCTCAGAGATGTATTTTTGCACAGTGGGTACGGTCGGTCCGTCCCGGAACTTTTTGTTTCAATAACGCGATTGTATCAATTATCCGTGTTTCTAAGCGGCTTCTACTGTATACATATATATATATATCGTCCCACCGAGATTTACACATATCTCCCGTGTTAATAGAGATAATCAACTTTTTTTTTTTTTATAAGACTCACAGAGCTAAAAACATTTATTTCACATTAGTTTGGTAAATACAAATGTATTAAAAAAATTTAAAAAATTACTTTTTATTTTATAATTTTTGTAAAATTCGAAGATAGCCATTTTGTAGGACTTGTTTTTCTGAAACTTTTGACGGTTCAACTTTCAATTTTCATCAACTTCATGATTTTTAATAATTTTTTTAGTTTATAAGAAAATAGTACTATTTACCCACGTTAAAATTTTAAATCGCCTCATCAGCTCGTTCCGATACCTAACTATTATTTTATTGTTACCATAGACAATAAAAGATAGTAATTATTTTATAACCCATAATTATTATCATCCAAACAATTAGACGTACTTCTTACCCACATAATGAGATAACAATTTTGCTATCAATTATCTGTTATCATTTATCAGATTCTGTTAATCTGTTTTGTAATTTTTAAATTTTTCAACGTATAAAACTATAAATCGTATAATTAATAATTATTATAAAATTATATTTCCAAAAAATATATCAACGAAGTGGTAGAAGAAATAGGGAAAACTATTTCCTTAAGGTCAAACATTAAATGTATGGAAGAGATCAATGATTGGGTTTCAGAATTTGGGGAGTTAAATTTCACTCGTTTCAACAGTCGGTCTAGTATTCCGAATGGGAAACGAATTGTGTGCTCGTAAGGTCTTTTGTTCAAATATAAATATTTTGTTCAAAATAAGTACCTATTAACCAGAAATATTATTTTATTTTTTTAGTGAAAAGTTTGTATGCCAGCATAGCAATTTAAAAAAAAATAATTGTAATAAAAAAGGGTTGACAAAAAATGCGAATTGGCCAGCTACAATTGACATTACAATAAAACTCAGTACTACTGCAACTAAAAAAAAAGATCCATGTATAAAAGTAATATAAGCATTATATACGTGTATATTTGGCTGGTGTATTGAATGTTTTGATTTGTGTTTTAGAAATTTGATGATTTTTTTTGTGTTATTTCATGTTTACATGTCTGTTTATAAATTTTCCCTTAAGTATACCAAAAAATTGTGTGCTTGTAATGTTTTTATTTTTATTTAGTAAAAAATTTATAAGCCAACATAGTAAGTTATCAGTTACCAAAATTTTTTCTGATTCTGATTTTTGAATTAATATTCCAACATTCAAAATGTTTTGATTTGTGTTTTAGGAATTATATTGTTATAAGTTATTATATGTTTATGTGCAGGTTGGTTTACTTGATAAACTTTGGACAGGGAAAGAGACTAAAACAACAATTTATATGTTTGTAGTGTTTAATATTAGTTTACAATGCATATTTTAGCATGAACTTGGTGATTCTGAAGACTTAAAGGTGTCCATCCATCGTGGAGATTGTAGTCTTTATGTTATATATTGTGTTAGGTACTTTTTGTTGCTTTAATATACTTTATCAAATTGATATTAAAATGTCTATACATTATTTAGGTTACTATACATTACTTTTTTGTTATTACATTAATTAGTTAAGTATCAATAATTAAAATTATATTATAAATAAATTATTGTTTCTTATTAAATTTCTACTATTAATTCTCACACTCTCTATATACCTATATATTTTTAAAATTTTCAATTGATAATGAAATACTTTTTATTTATACACTCAAGTTCAAATACATTTTTTTAATTTGTAGTGGATGACTTACTTAATGTTGATACAGTTTTCTCAAATATTAATTAAAAAAATGTTATATAGATTCATCAGGGAGACTGTTATAATATAATACATTATATTATTATAATGTTACTTTTACAGATTATATGTGCAATTTAGTTTTAATATATTTTTTGTAATAAATTATATTAAAATAACTATTAACTATTGTTTCTCAATGATACATTAATGATTAAAACTATACTTATTGCTTCTTACAGAAAAGTTTAATGGGTTGTATAAAAATGTATAACAACCATACGCATAGTATAAATACAGCAGAAAGCCTTAGATATTTACCTGCAAATAATGATGTCAAACATTTGTTTTATGAGTATTTTGATAATGGTATGGGCATAGCTGAAGCTCAAAAATATCATGAACAATTGTTAGAGTTAAAAGAAGATTTTAAATTAGAAATATTAGCTAATGGTAGCATAAATCCCTGTAACCGTACAATTCGTCATTGGCACAATGTTTGGAGAAATTTAAACTTAGGTCCACGTACTGGTGATGGATTACTCGAGGTAAGTTATTAAAACCATATTCATTTCACAATATACATTAATTGTTTTGCTTTTTTAGAAAATTAAAGAAAAACAGAGGGTATATAAAGATAATGGTACCACAGTTCTTTTTAAATAAAACCCATTTGGTATAATTATAGTTACGCCAATCATGAAAAGAGCTCACCACTTAAATTTGGCAAAAGAAATTATATTCGTTGATAGCACCAGTGTATGTGATCCATCAAACCATGCATAATTTTTATAATGTGTCCAAGTGCAGCTGGAGCTGTACCTTTGGCAATAATAGTTACCAAAGGTCAAACTTATGAATCTTACTGTCAAGGTTTTTCATTATTAAAAGAAGCTGTTCCTGAAAGTTTTTGTGGACAAGGATTTCCTAATATTTTCATCACAGATCAAAGTTCAGCAGAAATTAATGCAATTAACTATATTTGGCCGAAGATTTCTACATTACTTTGTGTATTTCATGTTCTTCAAGCGGTTTGGCGTTGGTTATGGGATTCGAAACATAATATACCATTTGAAAAACGTAAAATACTTATGAAAGAGTTTCGAACTGTCTTGTATTCTGAATCAATTGCTGATGCAGAACATGCATATTCAAAATCAATTGAAGATAATGATGACTATCCAAATTGGATTATTTATATACAAAACTATTGGAGTTATAGACAAAAATGGTGTTTATGTTTTAGAGATCATGCATCAAGAGGTCATATTACAAATAATTATTGTGAGGTTGCTGTACGGCTGTTCAAGGATCATGTGTTATGTAGGGTAAATGCTTATAATGTTTTAGCTCTAACTGATTTAACATGTACTGCTATAGAAGACTATTATAAACATAGATTGAGACAATTTTCAGACAGCAGATATGTATCGTCCAGGTTATTTCTACAAAAAAATGATGAAAAAAACAACATATTTAAAAAAAGAGATGATAATTCAAGAAAATGACTATGAGTTTTTAGTACCCAGTGAAGAAGAAAGTAGTTTAATGTACTATGTTGATACTGATAGTGGACTGTGTTCTTGTTCAGCTGCTATTACTGGAAAATTTTGTAAATACCAATGTGCGGTTTATAAATATTTTGGTGTTGTGTCTGAATATTGTCCAGTTATAACTCCCGTAGATCGTTTCAACATAGCTAAAACGGCATAGGGAGAAAAAGTTTTAGATGGATCATTTTATGAACCATTCATAAAAGAAAATTGTTCAATTAATAAAGATGAAATTGTAATTATTAAAAAAACTGAAATTAATAAAAACAGAATTATTGAAGAAAATAGCATTTCTAGCAATGGAAATAATGAAAACAGAATAACTGAAGAAAATAGATTTAGCTCTTCTGCCATTGAAAATTATGAGTAATTGCAATGAAAAATTTGGTTCATCTTCGAGTGGTATTATGAAATTAGAAGAATGTCTTAAGAAAATTAAAAGTGAAGGACAATGGGAAACTTTTTTACATACTGCTGGTCAACAGGTATCATTGAGAAGAAGAGATAGCGCTATGATCAAAGTTCAACCAACATCAATCGCAAGGAGGTCTGTAAAAGTTACCAAAGGTAGTAAACGACTATTAGCGGATCAACCTCCATTAGGAGAAAAGACTATAGTGAAAAAAAACATAACTTACGATTGAACATAAATTTAAATCAAACTAATGCTAAAAGTCATGGGCATTTTTAAAGTTTTATTAATTAATATTAATACATTTTATACTATTAATCTTTTTATTTTTTATGTACTAAGACTTGAATTAATTTTAATATTTTTTTTATTGGATAAGGTTAGATCATGACAAATAATTAAATATTATTAATTTTTTTTCTAAACTAACCAGTTATACAAAATTATATATTTGTTTTTTTTTTATACGACAAATATTTTAATCATTATTCAACTTACTTTTTTTATTTGTTTTAACAAACTGATCAATAATACAAAATTATATTAGTTAATATAAATAACAGTTATTTCTAAATATTAAACACTACAAACATTAAAATTGTTGTTCTTGTCATCCATAGAAAAAAGATTAGTTGTCATCTGTCTTTTGAACAATGAAAGAATGTTATAAATTAAAGGACAAAGATTGTCAATTGTAGGGATGTGTAAAAAATCACGTCACTGCTACTTTGTCACCGTGACGTGTGTGTCACCACTTGTCACTGTAACACTAGAGGCGAATTCGTGGTGACTGGTGACTGTGATAAATCTGAATCGGCATATTGTATGACATGAAATATTGCAGTTGGTTGCACTGATATAATAAAAGACTTCTTTGTCAGACACAAACAAATAAGAATTAAGAATAAACATTGGTAATTTATATTAATATTTAATAATAATTGGAATAATTGGTAGTATGTGTTTATGTAATACCTATATCACGATGTAGAGAAGATAAGGTGATTCCACTTCCCTATCTTTCTGTGCAACAAAATCGATGCCAAAATGTACGGCATTTTGGTAGTTCGAAAATTTTTCGTCAGAGTACGCCACCATTCGCCCGGGGGCCTATTTGTAGTATTTGTACCTATTGCTTTAATGCGTGCTTACGTTTAATTTACGTACATAATACATATTGTTAATTTTTTTATTGCATTTATATTAAATCATAAATTGTAAATGATGTTCATATTTTCCAGGATTATACACAAATACAATATATTATTATAATATTATATTATGATGTATTAAATACATATAACCCGAAAATAAATCAAGCTTATAATATTATACTATTAAATATGTTATAAACATTATTGGTAGAAAAATAAATAACTATTTTTAATAATGTAGTTTATTTATTCAAATAATTAATTTAATTAATCAAAAAAGTATTTTTAGTTTTATCTCCAAAATATTAGTAATAAAATAATCTACAAAGTGTTTATAACATGTCTCGAAAAACACTAAATTCTTAGAATGTTCTCCCTACTTAATATCTGTTTCCAAATGAACTGTAGTTATGATTTATAATTACATTGAATATTAAGTAATCACTATCATTTGGATACTATATGCCTTTAAACAATATTCAAGTTTACTAGTAAAATTGCATTGTCTAAAATACCAGTATGCCTAAAAAATGTTTTGTACCAGGATGTAAAACTGGTTATGCCAGTGACAACAAAAAATTAATTTCAAAAAATGAAAAAAAACCATCTTTATTCTGTACACCAAAGGTATGAATTATTGATACATATGAAATATACATTTTGTTTTGAAAGTGTAAAAACAATTATTTTTGAAAATTTTACTATAAGTATCTATTAGTAACATGTTTTGGGCTATAACATAAATTACACAAATTTTAAATATAAAGATTAGTTTGGTTGACTGGTTATATGTAAATTGTTATTAAAATTAAAAAGTTTTAAAATAATAAAATATATTTAATTTTAAATTTAATATACAAACTAATGAGTAATCAGTGATCATAGTGGGCATTCCAATATTCAGTACCAATAATTAAGAACATTAATTTTGCTATTTAAACAACAATATTACAAATTAAAATATATTTCACATAACAGTTAATAATACTGTAGTATTATGCAATAGTAATAATAATTTAGTTCATAAAAAATATAAGACACAACAAATTTTGAAATACGTAGTATTTAAGAAATTGATTGTGAAATAAACAATAGTCAGTAAATACTGTAAATTAGCATGTAAGCATTATTTTATATTTATACATGTAAGCAAAAATATTTTTTAATGCGATTAAGTTATATTATAAAAAGAGAGGAGACCGAAAAATATAGGGTCTTCTGTGGTGGTCGTGTGACTCGACCACCATATGAAGAACACGTGCTATTTTCAAGTTTATATTTAATTTATTGTGAGTGTTTTGTGTTGTATACTTTCGATTCGATCGGAGTATACGACAAAGTGGCGCCCAACTAGTGGCTCGTCAACCTACGATTTGTTTGTGCGCGTTTTTTATACAATTTTTTTTGTGTGTACGAAGGACTGTACACACGAAAATTTTATTTTTGACTTGTGTGTGTGTGTATTTCCATACATTTTTTTTTTTTTGTGTACGAAGGACTGTACACACGAAAAATTCCGACAACAAGACAAGATTTTACGACGACTTGGAGCAGTGATTTCAAGACGAACAATCAAAAGAAAAGTCATGTGCCAGCCAATATATTCCTCGTACGTTTTTGGGTAATTTTGGTTTTTGATCGCTCGACGCTGTTCATTACTATTATTATTATTTTTTTTGTGTGTGCCCGCCATCGCGTCATTATATTAAACAACGCATAATCGGCGAATCCACGTTTATCTAGACGGTGTTCTCGTCTTGTAGTCGCGTTGTTCGCGCTTACCTTTCTGGCTTCGATTTGTTTTACGTGCGTGTAAATTAACTTAGTAATTTATTCATATTACCGAACATTTCCGTGTGCCAGCGTACTAGACACTTATGTGCCGTACTTCGAATTCCGCTATTACCCGCAATTTTTTGGTGGTGTATCCACAGTGCGTTTTTAATGTTTTAATATTTCGGCTAATATTGGATTTGGTGCCGAAGCATCGTTGTTGCGACTACCAGCCAAGTGTGCCCACCATTGTACGCGTCTAGGTGAGAGTATGCATGACGCATACGTTCTACTCGTTACTACCATTAGGGTAAGTAACGTCCGTGATGCTGTTGCGACTTTCAACATCCTATGTGCCGGTGGCCGATGGAGTGTCAATGCGTCACGTAATGGTGTTATCATTGATAATCGTTTTTCTATTGTGGTATAGAAAATAATATATATGTATATATGTATATGCATGTGTGTATATGTATGTATGTATGTGTATGTGTGTATATGTATGTATAAAAAATTGAACCTAATACACTACCTTGAGGTACTCAATAATCAAATTCCACCATTTAACATAACTATTTACCTTTTTAATACATTTTAAACCAATATACCTTTTTGTTATGATATTATTATTATTTTTTTTTTCCCTAAATATTTTATTAAGCCTTATTTTATTTGTAGTGTGTAAATTGCACTTAATTGTCATGTACCTTTCGCAGACCTCGTCGTGTTTAATAATATTAATGATGATATCACTTATTATAATTTATCCAATCTTTCTGTATTGATCAAATTATATTACTTATGAGTAATAAGGAAATAATTATACCATTAGAACTTATGAATATTTATTTAAAAAGAAAAATAATAATAATAATAATAATACATTTTCCATCTATATATATGAGTTGAATTGAATGTATTTACCCGATTATATTTCTTGAATACGATATTACAAGTTTGTTTGAATATACGTGAATACGATATTTTGACTTGACATGTGTTATATCCACGTGATATTTTGACTTGGTGTTTCATGTGTCTTAGTACTTATTTTTGGATTTAGGTACATATGTATCGATGTTTGAATAATGTGAATATAATTATACGACTTGTCATGTGTGCGTATGTACACGATTTATTATTTTTTTTTTGTGTTGTTGGGTCATCATTTACACGTGTGTAGTAATTTAGTATGTGAATATGAGTTTTGACTTAGCGCGTGTGTGTGCACGCGCATTCATTTAATATTTTAGTAAACAGGTACTTCATTGGATACACTGCATTATTGCGTATTTTGAGGTTGGGTACCTACGTTACGGCCAGGTACGACATTAATGTACACATGTGTGGGAGACTTTACTTCAAAGGTTCGTACTTAATATTAATACCTTTTTTATTTCTTTTATTTTTTTTGTTATCTTTTATAAACTGTTATTTTTCATTTTTATCATGTTTATTAAAAATTAATCTGAATTCTTCAACACAACATTTTGGATTTTCACATTTTAATAATATCTTATTGCATTCAGTTTATTAAATATTACTCAAAAATTGTCTTAAATGTAATATTAATAATAATAAAAAAAGGGGAGAGTAAAAAATAATACCTTACATAATTGATATATTTAATGCATATTTTTTTTATCTTTAGTTCAATTTATTAACTATGTTTTTTTGTTTATAAAAATGATTAGATTTTTAGAAATGTATAAGTTATACTTAGATCATAAATATATCGAAATATTTCTTCTAATGGAACTTTTAACATACCTGTATCATAATTAATTACATATATACCTATCAATATTGTGAAATTATACCCCAGTTATATTATTATTGACCTAATAATTAAAACTGCATAATATAGATATTCTGTTTTTTGTTCTAAATTGCCAAATTGCTTTTTGTGTGTTCATTGTTTATACTTCCGTAATGTTAAATTTTAAAACATAACAAAAAATGTTATTATTATATTCATTTGTTTTTGTTGTTGTTGCAACATATTTCTTATTCAATATGAAACTATAATTAGTCCAATTGATTGTTAAATTTTTTGGTGTGTAAGCAAATTGCTATTAAAAGTAATATATTCTATAACCTTTAAATAACGCCTTACTTTTACATCTTTAACAACTTTTTATTATTTTTATACAATAATATTGTACAATTTAACTTATTTTGAAAAATCTTGTTTTTTTTTTTAAATTTTCAATCACGTTATCATATATTTACCTTTTACCCTATGGTTGACTTTGGTTATATAGTTTTATTTATCAAATATGTATTTATGTAAAAAATTGCATATATTTTGCATTGATAATAATTGTATTATGATTAAATGCATGTGACGAAATAATAGATCATACGATACAAAAATCATCGTCCATCGTCTATTACCGATACACCGAATACACAATACACTTACATACATTCGAACTAATTTAACTATTTGTAAATTCAAACAGTATTATAAATTATGTTACTTTTAAGAAATTATAAAATGCTTTCAAATAATTGATTTCTAGTTACTGTTGTGTAAAAATCACAACTAATTAACTTGTATGTGAAATTTTTATATACAATTTTTTTTCTACGTTATAATCTATTTTTGTACGACTCGTTATTCAAAGTTATGACGGATTCCATACTTTCCTATTCGATTGTAATTTGCCACTTCTTTTACAATATCACTTTGATGAATGTCTATTATGTTATATCAATTAAACAAAAATATACGCTTGTTAACAAAGTATTATATAATAGATGAATTAATTGCAACACCTGCATAAGAGTGTTATTTTCAATTTATATAAATTATAGTAGATTTAAGTGATGGCATATGTTAATACTTAAAATGTAAAAAAAAAAAAAACAAACAAAACAAAAATCAGTGTGAATTTTAAAAGAAAAAAACATAAGATATCATTATATATTTATGATATTTCAACTATATATGAATAAAATAATTAATGTACCTCTTTTTTTTGTTGTCCTTATATGTTATATACACTTTTGTTGTTTCAGCTAGTGTTTTAAGCTAGTATTTTGCTTCATTGACTTACTATTTCTATATTGTAACTATTTCTTAAATGTATGTCTCAATGTATTGCTTTCAATCGCTTAACTGTAATATCTATTGTTATATCACAAACACACGTATCTACCTATTATGTATGTTAACAAAAAAATGAATATTTTCAAAATTATTGTAAATGACCAAGTAACTTCAAAATATGAGGTCATGTAAAAGGGACTGTAGTATTATGCAATAGTAATAATAATTTAGTTCATAAGAAATATAAGACACAACAAATTTTGAAATACGTAGTATTTAAGAAATTGATTGTGAAATAAACAATAGTCAGTAAATACTGTAAATTAGCATGTAAGCATTATTTTATATTTATACATGTAAGCAAAAATATTTTTTAATGCGATTAAGTTATATTATAAAAAGAGAGGAGACCGAAAAATATAGGGTCTTCTGTGGTGGTCGTGTGACTCGACCACCATATGAAGAACACGTGCTATTTTCAAGTTTATATTTAATTTATTGTGAGTGTTTTGTGTTGTATACTTTCGATTCGATCGGAGTATACGACAATACTCATGACATTGAGATTATAGTCCAAAGACAATATTAATTTTATTTTTAATATTTGGCACACAATACAAATTAACTTAGATCTCAAATTCTACTAATAGAAGATTAGTACAATAATTATTATGACTATTTAGTACTATTATATTATAAATAAAATTATCATAGAACTGTAGCCACCGGTTTGCTAAAATGTAAAATAATATATAGTTTATAACAATAATCAGTATTTTAGTTGTTCATTTATTGACTAATACAAATAATTACAATTTATTACATCAAACTTGGTATTAAGGATTTTTTCAAATCTAATAAAATAATACAACACTATTCTACCCCATATGCATTCCTTGAATAATTTATTTTCTAGGTAACAGTAAAATAACTACAATAATATAAAAATATTACATTTTAATTTAGGATACTCAGTCTTTAGAAGTTTGGAACAAAAGTATTCCTCGTAGTGACAAAAATTTAACAAATAAAGACCATGTATGTGCTTTACATTTCGATCCAGAGAGTATTATTAAATATGATGAATTTAATATTTTCGAAGGATTGGTCGAAAAAATTGAAAGAACCAATCCTATTTTGAAAACAGGAGCAGTTCTAACCATTTTTCCAGGTCTTCCCAAATACTTGACAAAAACAACTAAAAAACGTCCAGCGCCAAAATTACGGTTACATAATTCTTCAAAAAAAGAAAAAATAGAAACAGACTTACCCAACGATGTACTTGTGGATACACCAGTACTTGATTCAAATATATTCAACACCATAAATTCAAATAATATAATTCCTAATTCTGAATATTTATTGGATTTTAACATTAAAATTCTACATGAACAGGCAGCCACAGTTATACTTCCAAGATCCATGTAGGGGATTCATGCATGTCCTAAAAAAACAATATTTGCGCATTTAAATAATAATTTAGAGTGTGATAAAACCATAAGTTTTTCTACTACCTGTAAACCAGAAGTCTTAATTTTAAAAAAAAATATTGATTTCTTAGAAGTCAAAAGTATTATGGATTTACAAAACTTAATACAAATTGTCGATTCATTAATTATCTGTGATGGTGTAAATGGTTGTGGTAAACGATCTGATAATTGTGTTGGTTATGTGAACGAAGATATTTTATTACCTACCAACCAAAATTTAAATTCAAAAAGAAAAATCAGATGTGAACCATGTACTAAGATAACAAGACAAATACAAAAAAAAAAAAATAACAAGAAAGTGACCAAAGTTAAAACCACAGTTAGAAAACTAAAAGTTAAGAGGAATCAAAATAGAAGGTTAATAAGAAAGGTTAGTACTGAAAATTTTTTTTAAGAAATATTGGTAAAAATCAATACTTTTATCATTTTTAATTTATAATAAAGTATATAATATGTATCTGTCTTATAAATTTTCATATTATTCTAATACTTTGACTAAGAGTTTGCTTTTGAAGTATTAATTAAGATATTATAACAATTATTTTATTTACCTAAATATTATTAATAACTTAATGTAAATGTATTATAGGTTTTATCTTTAAAACGTGAAATTGTTGATATGATTAATAAATATGACAACCTTTCACAAACCCAGTTGTCTACATACACTGAGAAGTTACCTGAAAAGCAAAAAGAAGTGGTTTATGCTTGTTTTAATGCAGCAAAAAATAAATCTGCAAAAGGTAGACGGTATACAACTACCTGGGTTTATGAATGTCTTCTAATGCGAATAAAATCTCCAAAATTATACCGTAAAATGCGTAAAGATAATATACTGCCATTACCATCTTATACTACTTTACAAAGGTATATCAAACAACTTCATCCAGTGTATGGGTTTTCTGAAGCTACATTTGAAGTTATGGGATTGAAGGCAAAAGATATGTCTGAAATGGAACGACATGGTATAATTAAAAAAATATCACTATTTTTATTTATTAATTCAACATTTTGTTTTATTTAAATGTTAGGTTGCTTACTTCTTGATGAAATGAAACTGTCAGAATCACTATCTTTCCAAAGAAGTAATCTCCAAGTTGAAGGTTTTGTAGATCTTGGAAAATACAGTACAGACCAAGACAAAACAAGGCTTGGAGATCATGCACTCGTATTGTTATATCAACCATTTTGTGGTAAATGGTTTCAAACCATTGGTGCCTTTGTGGGAGCAGGAGCAGTTCCAGGAAACATATTGGAAAAAATAGTAACTGAAGCTGTCATACTACTTGAACAATCAAACTTTCACGTTGATTGTATCACAACAGATGGAGCTACTTGGAACCGTAGCATGTGGAAACTTTTTGGAATTTCTGAAAAATCATCTAGTTGCATCCATCCAACAGATAAGGGTAGAAAATTGTGGTTTGCCTCAGATTTCCCACATCTGATTAAAAATTTGAAATCCAGAATTATAAATAATAAAACTGTAGAAGTATGTAAAAATAAATTATGCTATAAATATGATTTTTATAATATCTATATATATTTAAGATTCCAGAAGGAACAGTTGATATTTGCCACTGGAAAGCTGTTGTTGAGGCTGATTCTAAATTTCAGATAAAGGTCTGTCAAAAATTAACAGAAGATTATGTCCATCCACGTCATTTCCAAACAATGAATGTAAAAATGGCTTTTCAGGTTTCGATAATTATACCTTAATCAATAATACTATACATTAATGTTATCTATTTAAAAAGATTAAATACTTACTTATTATAAATTAGTTCTTTAGTGCTTCAGCTGCAGTAGCAATGGAGTATTATAAAGATAGTGTACCCCAGTTAAAAGACTGTGAAGCAAGTGTAGCATTCATACAAAAAATTAATAAAGTTGTTGATGCAATGAACTCACAAACACCAGTGAATGCTTTAAGACCCGACATTGAATCAGTTCACAATAAAGTACCTAATTATAATAATTATATTGTTTCTGTAGAATAAAATCAAACACATAACTAAAGTAAAATTCATAGAAGATAGTAAGATACTAATAATTAACCAATGTTATACTTGTTTAAGGTTCTTCGTGAATTTTTAATTTATCTTGACCAACTTGATAGTATGAAAACAAGTGCAACAAAAAAGTTTACAGCATCAACAACTATAGGTTTACGTGTCACAATTAATACAGCACTTGAATTGGTTGAATATTTGTCTGAGAAAATAGGGTTCAAACACTTTTTAACAAGACGTATGAACCAAGACACTCTAGAGGTAATAACAATAAAAACATTAATATACAAAATAAATAACAAAAAGTAATGACATGATAATAATTAACCAAAAATGTACATTATTTTAAATAATTACAGCATTTCTTTGGTAGTGTACGAGAAGCTTGTGGATCAAGTTCTCATCCAGACTCAATTTTATTTATTCAAGTGTTCCGTTTATTGTCAACTTATGCTCTTGTACGCCCACCTCGCGGGAGTAATGTTTCAGGTGGTGAACTGTTAGAAACCATAGTAAATATGAGAGACATTATGAGTGAACAAAATAACCAGAAAAAAATTGAATTTGAACAAAAAATTGACAGTATACTTGACAACAATGCAGGTGAAGTATCTGTTAATTATTTAAACTTGGAAGACCATGATTATGCAACGTTGAGTATTAATGAAGATGCTCTAACCGTCTTAAGTGGTTATGTTGCACGAAAAATGAAAAAAACTAATCCGGCCAAAAATTGTGGTGAATGTAGTACAGTTCTATGTGCCCCAGAATTTTGTGAAAAGAACGAGAGAGAAAAACTACTCTCATTAAAAAGTCGTGGTTACTTATTAGTTCCATCACAGCATCTATATACAATAATATATCAGGTACATTATTTTTACAAATAATTAGGTATATGCATTTTTAACTAAGTTACATAACAAATCAATATCTACCAATTATTATTTTCAGCTTGAAGATGCAATATGTAAAATATTATCAACAACAAAATTGCATAAAGATTTATTGTTTAAAATATTAGAATATTTAGAAGCGAATAATTCTAATATTGAATTAATTGGTTGCAATGAACACTCTCATTCCCTAACCAAATCCATTACAGCTTTTTATTTACAGTGTAGAATGCATTTTGCTTGTGATATAGAAAATTTGGCTAGAGAAAAAAATAAAAAACAAAAAAATCTAGCCAAACAATCAAAATTATAGTTAAAATTAGAAATAATTATTTAAGTATCTATTTAAAATGGTGTTTTCTGATTTCTATTATTTTTTTTTTTTATATAGTACCTATTCATCCAACACTGATCTTGTTCCAAGTACCTAATGAAAAAAAAAAAAAATTTTACAAAACATTAAAAATTTTAAGACATAAGATCTAAATTATGAAACTTATAAGTATAAATTAAGTTATTTTATTAACAATTGTTAATAAAATCTTGAAAGGTAATATTTATTTTTTCTCAACTACTTTTACATCCCACAGAACAGAAAAAATAAAAAAGCCGATAAGATAATGGTGGTGGAAGTTCGTCCTTCGTCGCTTCGCTCCTCGGACAAGATAATGGTGAGGAGTGTATAGCACTTTCTATCATGGGATCACCTGGTTTACGATAGTTTAGTTGTATGGTACTTTACATTTGAATGCAATGATAAATCATTGTAAGTTAAGTACAGGATACAGTAGTTGGGTGGGATACACGAGATGCATTGCTAGATTAGGCATTATTGGATAGATTTTGGAATTATTTTATATTATAAAAAAAAAACGATTCTGAACGAAGATGAAGATGTCAGCCTTAAATTGTAATATATATTTTATTTTAATATCCTAGATTGGGTTAAATTTACATTTGTCTATTCATGTGACTTCTGCTCGTGAGCATTGGACAAACCAGGATGTGCATAGATAGGGCGTAGGTAAATACCATATTATTTGCCTAAATGCACTATCGTGACGGTACCACCCGACCCCGCCGTCCATATATGCTGAATGCTCCGTGGCTACGTCTATTTAAATATTAATAATTAATAATAATATATAAAATCCGCATGTTTATGGAACTGATACACACATTAAAATAACTGGAAATTGGAAGTTAGTAACGTTCTATTCAACCATGTAAAGGTACGTTATACACCTTGTGTTTACAATCTACCAATATTTTGTATAAAACAGCTGTCAGCTACTGATTATATTATAATAAACTTAATCTATTTAATTATCTTTATCAGCTGTGATATTACATAATATTTTCATTTCTAATCTTTGAATACAAAAATTTTTATACATTTTCAACTACAAAATAATTTGCAAATATTCGTGATTTTGACAAATTTTGTCGATTTTTGAACTTCAGCTGCTTATAAAAAAAAATTGTGCCTATGTATTTGAATAATTTTTGAATCACTCTTAGATCAACTTATTCAAAACCTTCTATTAAATTTTCAAGCGATTTGGTAGGGCCAAAAAATTGTTATCGACTTTTATAAAAAAAAATCTAAGAAAAATCGAATTATTCAAATGCCTATAAATAGCTAAAAAATAAACGAAATATTTTGAAAATACAACTATGTAAAGAAAATGCCTATTTTAACATTTTGTAAAAGTTTTAAGTTTCTACGACCTATACTTTTTGAATAAGAACAAATATCAAAAATCAATGATGCCTAAATTGTTATTTTACGCGATTATGTGAAAAAATTGTAATTTCAAACACTCATAAAAATTTTTGATTTTATTCCAGTGCAAATTTTTTTACAGATAATTGAAGGAAAACGTATGTCAAACTTTGTACCGAATTTACAATTCTTAGTTTTGAATACTTAAAATTTTATGAATTTTCAACTGCATAATAACTTCAAATTTTCGCCATTTTCTACACATTTCGTAAAAATATGAACTTTTTATGCTTATAAAAAAAAAAATTGTGCATTACGCTTTGAATTTTTTTTTTATACCGATAAGTTCGACATATTAGGTACCTTGTATTAAATTTTCAAGAATTTTTGTCCAGTCAAATTTTTTTTATCCACATTTCAGAAAAAAAAACAAAGAAAAGTTGAAAATTTCAATTGTCTATTAAAAGCTCAAAAAAAGTCTAAAGTTTACAAAAATTGTACTACGTATAGATGATTCCAATATAAACATTTGGTGAAAGTTTCAAGTTTTTTCGACTTATACTTTTTGAATCAGAACAAATATCAAAAATCGTTGAAGGCTAAATTATTATTTTACGCAATCATGTAATTATTTCGTAAACGTTTGAACTATAGATGCTTATAAAAAAAAATTGTGCCTATGTATTTTTATAATTTTTGAATGGGAGTTAGAACAACTTATGTGGACCCTTCTATTAAATTTTCAAGTATTTCGTCCCAGCTACATTTTTTTTATCAACATTTATAAAAAAAAAAAATAAAAAAAATCGAATATTTCAAATGCCTATAAATTGATTAAAAATGAGTGAAATCTTTTGAAAATAAAATTATATAAAGAAAATGCCAATATAAACAACTGATAAAATTTTCAAGTTTCTACAACTTATACTTTTTGAAAAAAAAACAAATAGCAAAAATCGTTTGAGGCTAAACCGTCGTTTAACGTGTTTTTGTAAAAATTTAAATTTCAAACACTCATAAAATTTTTTTGTCTGAATCCGGTAGAGTTTTTTTTGCAGATAATTGAAGAAAAACTAATGAAAAACCTTGTACCAAATTTTCAAAACTTAGTTATAAAAGAAAAAAATTTTACGATTTTTCAACAACAAAATTATTTGCAAATTTTCGCAATTTTTACATATTTCGTATAAATTGGAACTTTGAGCACTTATAAAAAAAAATTGTGACTTACGATTTTGGATTTTTTTTTATCAGTTATGGAACAACTTATAAGAAACCTTGTATTAAATTTTCAAGATTTTCTGGCAAAAAAAAAAAATTTTATCGTTATTTTAAAAAAAAATACTTAAAAAAATTGAAAATTTCAATTGTCTATAATTAGCTCAATAAAAGTCAAAATACTTTGAAAATTTAACGGTGTATAGAGAACGCTAATCTAAACATTTGGTGAAAATTTCAAGTATTTACATCGATTAGTTTTTGAGTTATAGCAAAATAAAAAATTTGATTTTGTCGAAACTGGTTTTGCGTAAAATATACCGTTTTTCCCTCATTTTTTAAGGGTTTTTCCCGGCGCGTTAAAAAAATATTGAAAATTTTTAACTTTTGACCCCCCAAAGTACCAACTAGATTCAATTTCCTTTCAGAAAAGTTGCTATATAAGGCAATCGAAGCATTTTTACTGCCCCAAATCGTGTCGACAGACACAAAAATAAAAAAAAAAATAAAAAAAAATAAAAAAAAAAAAAAAAAAAAAACACACATCATTGTAAAATCAATACATTCTTCACTCCGTTCAGAATCTAAAATACATTCTTATTATATATTTTTGAATTATCTACATATTATATTTAAATTTTTATAAAGTTTTAGTTTTTTCCAAACTTCTTAATAAAATTCAAATTTCTTAGTAGTACCATGAGAAATAAAATTCTGACGAAAAATTGTTGATTGAAAACATGGCCACATAAAAAATAATAACATCATTGAAAAAACACTTGATCTAATTGTGTATGAAAATGACCTAGTAAAAAACAAGAAGCTTTAATCATTTAATAAACTTAAAGTTGTGACAATTTAAATAAATGCTAAGTTCATAGTATTTAAAATACACTTTATTTCTATGGTTAATTTATTTACTTGACTTGGATTTAACACGAGTTAAAATGGTCATTTATGTGACATAGGAAGTACATATTATATTATACAAAATGATCAATAATAATTATTATTGAGTTAAGATTTGACAATAAATCAAAAATATGGATACTGAATAGTGACATTTAAATTAATTTCAAGTAGACAAAAAAATAAAAGTGTGCTTTAAATGTAATTTACTTAGACAGCATATTAAACATTACTGAAAAAGTTTTTTTTACTTAATCTTTGTTGTTTTATACACTCTATACTCACTTATTAGTTTTTAATTCATTTTTATAATTTTTACACGCTGAATACAAAAACAATTGTCTAAAAACCAACAAATATCAATCACTTTACATACAAAACAAAACAAAAACAGGCCCCCCGACGAAAAGAGCGCAATCTGGTGTGCCGCCGCAGTACTACCAAAATGCCGTCAAAAATGGCATCAGGATTTTTTGGAAGTGGATTCACCTTATCTTCTCTACATCGTGACCTATATTATATATAATATTATATACCTTAAATTTATTATCACATAATTAGTCTGCTCTGTTTTGCGGACCGTTGTCACTGTGTGTCACTGTGACGACTGACGACCGTTGTCACTAGTCACTACTCACTTGTAAGGTCACTAAAGTCACCATCTTCAGTATTGAAATTTGAAAATACTTTACAAGTTACAGTGATACTTTAAAGGTGACAAAAGTAACTTATAAGTTCATTGAGTAAATCGAGTGATTTAATTGGTGACAAGTCACCATTAAAAGTCACCATGACATATTAGTCACTGTCACCAGTGACAATATTTTGTCACTTTTACCATCTCTAGTCAATTGTCAAATAACTCAAGTACATAAATGAAAACGTACGTTCCGCTAGCAATTTTTGATAAGAAATTTCAGGGGTTACCAAAATCCGGTAATTCCTGTATACAAAATTGCCTAGCTAGCCCCTACTATTGATAATTTGTTAAAAAAAAAAATTGCCAATGTTCAATTTGTACAATAAGTTGCCTATGGGGCTCAAAATAAATTGCTATTGTTCAATTTTATATTTTCATCAAATTTATCAACATAATAAAATTAAAATTGCTAACGTTCAAAAATGCTCACATAGTGCCACCTGTGTGGCTAAAAAAAAAAAAAAAATTGCCAATGTTCAAAAATGATCACAACATAGTTATCTATGGTATAATTGTATAAAATATAAATTATTTTTGTACAATGACACAATGTTAATATTTTACAAATAATAAAAAAAAAATTGCTAATGTTCAAAATGACACAAAAAGTTTCCTATTGTCACAGTTCAAATTATTAATTTACTGATTAAATATATAAATAAGACTGAAATTAAAATAGTTGGTATGCTACCAACTACGTTAACTAGTTTATAATATAATAGTCGTAAAATCGACTTCTAATATTTATTGTTAAATTACTTAAATTATTTATAGCTTATATACTAATTAATATATTTCGTACAATAGATTAATTATTAGTATCGCTTATTAGTTATTTCCTTTTCAAATTAATATTTAAATTTATTATGGCTAATCTACAACCATTATTATGTCAAAATACATAACAAAATAAACAACTATCACAAATAGAAAAAATTTCAAAAAAGTATTTTTCAACTTTTTAAATTTTGTTTTATTCACCCTCTTATGGTAATTTTACTTTGCATAACATCTGGACCCATGCTTTTAGATTCTTAGTACAGTGATAGTGAAAGATCTATTGGTTTTGTTTCACAATATTATTATTTAATCATTTTTTTTAAATTATTGATTTATGTCCTATGTCCATTACTAAAAATTAAAAATTGACACAGGTATGTTAACAATTAATATTGAAACCAAATGTTATGATTTCACTGTAAAATTACATATTTTATTTTTCCCTTGGTACCAAGACAGTAAATTTTATTGTTTCCCAACAATTCTCATGAATACATTTTTCCTGCCAATTGTTGATAATAATTGTTAGATATAAATTTCTTTCAACTGAATAACTGCATACTTATATTATTTATAATTTACAAAAGATAAGTAGGTATGTATTCTTCTAATTAAGTGCCAGATACAGATACGTTCGTCTATTATTATTTTTGTTCTAAAGGTATGAAATTAATGCTAAATGTTGAACTACTTGTGGACCCAGATTGGTAATCTAATAATTTTGTATTTATTTTCATCATAAAAAGGCATTTTGCATTTTAATTACAATAATGTTGTTTTTATAACAACAATAACATCTAATAAACTCAAACTAGTACATATAACCGTATAATATATAATATATTAATAATAATAACTATATTTATTTACAATTTGATTACATACAATAGTACAGGTTGATCTACTCACTAAAGCCAAAGGCTGTAGTGTGAGTAGGGTTCAAAAATATTATAGTAAAAAACTAAATATTACATAGTTATAAGAAAAATCTTTGATCATAATTTAAGTCAAATTATATGTCATATAAACTTAATATAAATAAATTAATATTAAATATAAATAAATTAAATATTAAATATATACTTAATATAAAATTATTAAATAGTAAAATATTTAAAGTTTATTCCATCAATATAACGTTTAAACTATAGAAAATTGTTACAAAAACAGATTTTTAACCATACACAAATTTTGCAAAAAACAAATAATAAGTAAAATTTATTAAATTCAGTTATCACTGGAGGAATAACAATTACACTTGAAATATTATATCTAGCACTAGCATAAGAATGTGAAGAATACATAATTAATTCCTTATATTTAAACATATATATATATATACATAATTTGTTGTGATATAAGGTATTTAAATCAGATATACAATATTCATTAAAAATATAATTGCTTAGGTATAAGAGGTATTTCAATAAAAATTTAGATAATGATGAATTATGATGATTGCACAGGTATTCATAGAAGATGTAGTAAATTATAGACCTTGTACACCTACCAAATTATAAAATTATAGTCAAAATGCATACAAGACTATTCAAATCTAAAAATGACTGTTATAGAAACAAACTAAACAGAAATAAAAAATAATTATTTATTTATAATAATAAAAATAAGTTTTAGTAAAAATAGAATTAATTATGTTGATTACACTGAAATGAATAAAAATAATTTATTTTTTGTTTCAAACTAAACTTTCCCTAAAAAATTTGAGAATGTATGGAGTACCCACAATGTGTAAATACATGTGCTTCTTTTGACAAATTACTCACATAAACTGTGACACATTTTCATAATATCTGGACCATACTTCCAAAAAAATTATGAATTAAAACTTTTAACTTACAAAATAAATACAAATAATATTGATGTAGATACTAGATAGAACGTAAATGACAGTTTATATAATATATAATTTTATATTCTTGCCATAAATCATGTTTCTCCCCGCCTCTTTGGACTCAACGTAACATGCCATCCTGGAAAAAAAATATTATTAATTATAAATTAATGTAACTTTAATAATCTGAAGTAAATGGTTAAAAATGATTTAAGATCTTAAACATGTCATACAAGTCATTAAATGTTAAATGTTATAATTAATATACTTATACAAATTGTACTTAACAGCTTAAATTATTGTTTTATTTTCATAATACTATAACGTGTCTAGCGAATACTGAGTTGCGAGTAGTGACCATTTATTAAAATATTTAACTCAGTTGTAAAGTTCTTTCGGGTTTTTCAAAAATATTCAATATATTTTCATTATTTATACAAATGTTGTTTTCTATGTTTATAATACTTAAAAAACTGAATCTATCCTGATTCATGCAAGTACGCAAATATGTTTTAATCCGTCTCATAGTAGAAAATGATCTTTCACATGTTGCTGTACCTATTGACTGTAACAACTTGAGTAACAACGTGAATAGTAATAAATCTATTATCTATAGAGTATAGACTATAATATCTATGTAAATCTTTAAAAAAAAATCATAATAATAATTTAACATAATATAATATAATATATTAAAATGTTATACATTAAAAAAAATTTCAATTTTTTATGGTGGCTGTGGATTATGTTGAGTAGGCTAAGACCCTCAAGCCCCCTCTTATTTGCGTCTATGAGTACAACTGAGTTAATTTTACATGGTTAATATTTAAAATGAAATTAAATTAAAGTGGAAATAGTATATTAGAGTATTAGACTTCAAACAGACTAGTAAATTGTAATATTATTCAATTTAGTTGGAAATAAGGTAAGGAAAAGAATCAATGAAATACATAATTTTGAAAAAAAAGTGATAATAAAATCGATGATAAAACTGATAATGATAACGAGGTCAGCCATTTGAATTCCCTGTCCACTATTTCAGTGTCGCTACTTGCTAGACGCTTGTTAAAATAATTAAATAGTAATATAATACATACAGTTTCTTTAAAAAATCTGACAAATCGACAATACTGTTCATTTAATTTTGTTAAGTGTTTGTTAACAAGTGATGTATTGTGCATTTCTGCCCAAGTCATTTAGTCTATTATTCTGTGGCTTAAATCAAATAAATTACAAAAGAGAACTCAATAGTAATATAATTGTTAAATGTTTCTTATGATACATCACCTTAAGTAAGTTTGTAGAAAACCTACATATCTTCATGATACCTAGTATCTACCGACTACCTATAGTTGTTGGAACTCAAAAATTGTTCTGAACAATGGTGACTATTCTTTTGGTGTAAATATGTACAGTTTATACATATTAATAATTAGATCAGACAATTTATGTGGTAAATTTTTCTGAATTAACTTTTGCTTGTTAAGGTGGAACAAATATAAAAAGAAATTACTATGCCTGGTGTGTTTATAGTGGTCATTTTAAATACATATAATAATCATGACAATATTAACAGAAGATATTTTACTAATCATACTAATGACACAGCATTAGATTATGAGTGAAGCAAATTATTTACTTAAATAGTAAAATGTTATTCATTTTATACTTGAAAAGTGGTAAAAAGAAAATAATTTTAATATTTTATTAATTGAGTAAAATATTAGTAGTTCCCATATAAATTAAATATTTTTCAGGAATTAATTCACTTTGATTATGTTCCTTACAGAATTTATTTTATTTATTTAATCATATTTATTCCTGACCATGAGCCCGAGTTAGCTTAAATTTCACGCATTGAAATATCATGGGATTTATCAGTGGCTCTCCAAAGAAAATGAATGCTTACTTAATTACTTTTATTGTGTAGATACTTTCCTTCTTGAATTATGTTATTTAACCATGAAACTGTATTACCAAATATTGTAATTCAAACATCTAATCAAATTCTTATATAACAAAAAAAAAAAAAAATCAACATTGAATAACAGTTTAAAAATCAAGTATAAATAATTATTAAAATCATCAATGTAGTCTAACTTATAAGTTATAATATAAATTACTAATCGGTTGTACAATTTCAGATATGCGTTTACAGAGTCCAACATTGACAAGAGTATACTTATTAAAACTGCTGTATTCACTAGTAGTAATGAATAATGTGTCAATCAAATTTACTATGATCAATTAAGGTATTTTCAGACAAGGTTTCTTACATTTAATATTTATCACAATGCTATTTCTTATTGCTTACCTAATCATTGTTTTAAACTTTTAAAGTATCGAGGAAGCATGTTGTTCTTTGAGATGTCATCATAATAATGGAAACAATAAATCGTTTTGTATTGGATGAGCATTTGCTGATGGCCGTTGTTTGAAGAGCTTAACAAATAAAAAATAAATTTAATCTAAGGACAATTAGATTAGTTAGAATAATAATTAATGATAAAGTAATGTTAAGAACTTAAGTTACTATGGTTTGTTGATTTCCATCTTTCAACTATGAAACATAATTTACAAATTTATATTAGAAACAATTAATATATTTAGCAGTTTTCCACACCACCTTAGTTCTGAGTCATATCCACAAAACATGAGGTACTGCATATTGGCGCATTTTTTTTACAGTGGTTTTCCCCAGTAGGTATAATCCACATAATTGATAATTTTTTTTAAATCTAAAAAATTGTTGTACACAATTATTTAAAGTTTAAACAATACTTACGCATTAATTTTAAATTATTAAAATTCAAGTTTGAAGAAACCACATTCAAAATAATATAGCTACCTACCGTTATTTTTTTTCTATCCATGACACTCATAATATGCCATTATTCATTACATACCTAAACTTAATTATTTTATGTGGACCTTACATAAGGAACACTTAAACGTGTCGCTTAAATTTAACTTTTTTTCTATCCTAATCACACAATTTGTAATCAACCATCTTGTACAACTTTCATATTGTATCCAGTCATAGTTCTTTCGAATTCTTTTATGCTGTTTGTCTGTACAGCCACAATACAAACAAATGTCTCTCATGAAATCAGACTCTTCTAAAAGAATTTCTCTCAAGTATTTTCTATAACCCATTGGATTGAAATACATATCAAACTTCACATTTTTCGAGTCTATCATCATACACTCTGCGTAATATAAACAAAATACCCCGCAATTGAAACTATCTTTTTGAACTGGGACCTGTACTTTCTGTACTATTAATTGGGGCCAATTTTTACCAACATTTCCATACACATGCTTTTTCTCTAGTTCTCTGAAAACATTTTTATAGAGATTCTGTGCAGCTTTGTAACACTTTATATCACTGTCCGCTGTCCATATAGTAGAATTGACCACTTTGGAAATCTGCAAACGTAATTATCCAGTGATGACCAACGTTAAATGGCATGATCACTAAACTATTTTCTGGAATTACTATACGTTTTAATCTATCATTTTGTCCACACATTTCCTCAAAGCCGAATTAGCATTATTTAATGCTTTGACCAAATTTTTTTTACCTTTCTTTCAGTTTTCTCTACTTATTACCGCATTGCAAATGTCACCAATTGCTTCATTAGAAACATTTAAGTGACCATATTCCAATGAAGGGTGATTTTCTTTTATATATTTTGTTAATTTCTCTAATTGGTTTAATATACTCATTGTAATTATTTTACAATTTCTCTAATATATTAAATTATCTATATTACTAATATGGAAGGCACTTTTACAGCCAACTATCAGAAGTAAAGTTTATTTTAAATTCTTATTAGGTGCTAAATATTACTAATATAGTAGGCTCTTTACGATCTAACTATCAGAAGTAAAGTTTTTTTTAACTTATTTTTAGTACTTAATAATAATACTAATATAGTAGGCACTTTTAAAGCCAACTATCAGAAGTAAAGTTTATTTTAAATTCTTATTAGGTGCTAAATATTACTAATATAGTAGGCTCTTTACGAGCTAACTATCAGAAGTAAAGTTTTTTTTAACTTATTTTTAGTACTTAATAATAATACTAATATAGTAGGCACTTTTAAAGCCAACTATCAGAAGTAAAGTTTATTTTAAATTCTTATTAGGTGCTAAATATTACTAATATAGTAGGCTCTTTACGAGCTAACTATCAGAAGTAAAGTTTTTTTTAACTTATTTTTAGTACTTAATAATAATACTAATATAGTTGGCACTTTTACAGCCAACTATATAGTAATAGCTGCTTAATACACCTACCTAAATAATAATAAAATAATAATAATAACTTATTTAAAAAAATGATAATGATGAGTGATGACAATTACAATCAAAATAATAGTTGTTGATTAAGTCATAGAATTATAATAATGTGTTAAAACATTTTTAGTACTTATAGGAGTTGCTTTTTTTTATTATTGTAAATGTTTGTTGTTTATATTGAATATTTTTATTCCAATTTTTTGTGTATTCACCCCTAGAATTAGCAGAATTTAAAGATGTATCAACCTGTTAATGTTATGTATTTATGTGTTATTAAACTTTCATTTGTTAAGAATAATGTGGAAACCCATTTATAATGTATAAATTATATAAATTAATAACTAGACTGGGACTGAAAAAAACAAATTATATTTTATGTTTTGAGTTATACAGTATATAATTTCTTATTGCTCATTGATTTTTTTTATAGATATTAAATACAATATTATCAGTCGACTTAAAGCTAAAACTAATGCAAAATAAGTACATGTAAATGGTATTGTGCAACAGGAAATATTATAAAATAGGTAGTTGTTGAATTGCTTGTGTTATTCGTTATGATGACAAGATTTAGGAAAATAATTTGGTGATTTTTGTATTCGCCAAACAAAAATTATTGAAATTACATAATTCTATTTTTATTTTTAGATAAATTAGAAAAATTTAGATATCTTTCAATTGATTAGAATCGGAATAAAATTTAACTATAACTCATAATTTTATTGAAGTAGGTAATTGTTTTATAATAATTATATTTAAATAGCTTAAACACATCATATTGATTTTCAGTTTAATATATTATGAAACATTAAAAACCGAGACAAATGCAATTTATTACGAAAATGTATCTAGGCATTTTATATTTTGAAAAAAATTGATATAAATTAATGATAAGCTATATTAAAGGTAGGAACATTTATAATTCTTATATCTGGTTAAATAATTATTTTTCAATGATTTTATGGACGTTTGGCAAGCATAACATACCAGTGTATTAGTGAGATACATTTATTATGTAAATAATAATATTATTCTTCCATGTTCATTAATAAAATATATTGAATCAATGATAATAAATAATACAGGTACGTATAAATTAAACAGGGAAATTAGCGAGTGACCAGTGACCCCCTTTAAGTAATATGTACCTATATATTTGATCACAATTATTATAGATTAACATTTAACTAGGTATAATATTATTTTCTAATTTCTATAATCGTAATTTAAATCTATGGGAAAGTACTGCACTAAAAGGATTGTGTGAATTTTTTTTTAACGTTTTTATTTATAACAAGAAATCTCAAATTTAATTCTACATGAAACTAAAATCATTATCATCATTCATCATCAATTGAATATGAAAAAAAGAGAGAAACCCAGAAAAATTTTGAATTTTGGTATTTTTGATGTCCAAATTAGAGACCGTATCGAAGGAAGAATCGCAACAAAGAGCTTTTTAAGTGTATTAGTATACTAAAAATGTTAGAAGCAGTTATTCGGGATGTAGCATTTACATATAAAATAATGTGAAAACAAAATTTATCTGGTATAATTTCTGACTATAATAAATATAGGTAAATGAGAAAAAATCTGTGAACTTACCAGGAAAAAGTAAAACAAAAAAAAAGAAAAGGTTTACAACACAATTTTTGTAAATTCAAAAAAATTTAAATAATATTATTTTTTTTATTACAATAATCCGAAAATTAAATTATAATAGTATAAGTATAATATAAATAATATGTAAAATAAGATTAAGCATGTAAGCTTGAGTACTCGATAGTCAAAAGCTCCAATTACGAGTTTCGACTGAAATACGGATCTGATGCAACATGCACATGCGTGAACAAAATCATGTTATCGTAAATTTCTTGGAAAAAGAATATGATTCTATCAATATCAAATATATTAATAGATCAGGTTTTTTGAAGATACGATAAGGATCGCGTTTCACCGGATGCATATAATATTCCAGAAAAAAACCGCCAGAATTTAATTGACAGAGTGTTTAATTACAGAAAATAAAAATACATAATTTAAAATTAACAGAATGTATAAGTCCCAGAAAACATTGAAACAGAAAATAAAATGAACAAAAATAAATGCTATAGAATCTAAAATGATAAGAATGTATATCAGATCAGTAGAACTTAAAAATCCAGCAAATAATATTACAGAAATTCCGCTGAGAGTATAATTATTCCAGAATGGAATATATTATATAATAGAACACTTATGAGCTCATAACGCTGTTGTTCAGAATATAAGGTTCGCTGTTATAAAATGTGAAAATAAAGTTAATTCCATCATCAATAACAATATTTCCACATTCATGAAAATACTAATATCTACAATCCACACTATTTATTATTAAATTATTTGCGCATCTATAAATAATAAAATAAATATTGACTATGAATTACAGAAAAAAGTAAAAATAATAAACGACTATTTGATCATCTAATCATAACAGGTGGAAAGAGAAATTCATGAGAACAGTATTTGACACACGATTACTCTAAAGTCTAAACTATCATTGCCCATTCTTGTTTCTGCATTCAAAGTGTATGTTAAGGTCCGCGCACACTGCCGCGGTGGCGGTGGCGGTGGCGGTGGCGGTAAAATAGATCCCATGTAAAGCATAGTCGGCGCGCACACTGCGACTGCAACGCGGTGGCGGTGGCGGTAAGAATATCGCAGCGCGGTGAAACCAAATATCGCGTCCGGACCTATTTTCACCGCCACCGAGACGCGGTAAATCTAAGATAAGATAAGAATCAACACTGCTTATAGTATATACAATGTATATATTATATATGTTGATAGTATTCTACAGTATTATATATAATATGCTCATGTAGTTACTGTCGTAGCGTGTCTAGAGGAGGGGTGTTCAACCCCCAGAAATTTTATATATATGCCAAAATTATTAAATAAATATATTATGAAAATTTCTACGCACACCCCTGGTTAGTGGTTACTATAGTTACTACTTGTTACTAGTACTACTATATTTACAAGGTTTCAAAAATTATTTTAAATTGTCATTTTAGTTGTTAATGTATGTTAACTATAATTTATCTAGAATATATTACGTTAGATTAAATGTTACAATATTATAATTTTTCATATTCATTTGATATTATATTTTTTTATTTTATAATCTAAATATTTTTAATTTTACACTGTGTGTTTTATTATATTAGACTATTTCTTCTAAATACTTTGTTTATTTGGGTGTAACCATGTTTATATCAAAATCATAAATATATTGAAACATTTTCAGATAATATTTGAAATATCAAATATGTGATAGGTATAATTTTATATAATAATTATGACTGTGGCATAGGTAGTTTATTTTTTCCCGAGAATTTAATTTTAGAGACCAATCAACAATAATATAAGCTATGTTGTGTGATTTGTAATAAACGATTATTGAATAGAAAATAGAAATACTTCAACAGCTAGTAGCTACAAATGTTCATTGAAAATAATACAAAAGGCCACATAATATTACCTAGATCCTATAGGCATACGTACATAAAACGTTTCTATTACAAATTGTGAAACTTAGTCCATATCATATTAGATAAATTATTCTAATTTAATGAATATTTAATTAATCAACTTTCATTAGGTATATTTATTTATTGCATTAGTGTACACGAAAATCTTTGCAAATTATGCAGTGTGCGTGTGGCGTGTGCCTGTGTGCGTGGACAGTGATAGTCACCGTCACCGCCACCGCCACCGCCACCGCCGCCACCGCCACCGCCACCGCCGCAGTGTGCGCGGGCTAGCGATATCCGTTATCGCCACCGCCACCGCCACCGCGGCAGTGTGCGCGGACCTTTACGGTAGGTACATGTATGCCAGTCCCGTCTGCAGTTAATAGTATTGTATAGTAAGTAGTAAATACATTTACATTATATATTATATTAACATTTTATTTTTAATACTTCATTATATAATTTATTTTAAGAAAAAAATTATATATTACAAATTAAATTTTTTAGTTATTATTTTTTAATTTTAAAATTAATAGTTTCATAATAAATTGTATAAATGGTTTGGTTCGGTTTAGACGTTTTCAATTTTGTGAAACATTTAATAGGATTACCGATTATTTTATAGGTAGAAAATATAAATATAAATCGTTTTTAGAAAATCTTCACAATTTAACTTGGTACATAGCTTTATAATGTGAAATTGTGTTATTTTAAACGTTTTTATTAATGAAGCCAATTGAATAACGTGCTCCATTAACACGTTTTCTTATTTCATTTTTTTTTTCGGAATAACAAGCTTTCAACCGATCAATATATTACCTATATAATATTTGAATGCCGACGAGAATAATGTAAATTGTATTTATTGAAAAAACAATTAGGTACGTAAAATGGTTATGTTATGAAAAATAACGATTATGCCAAGAGTATTTGTACCTATTAAATGATGATTTCTATACTGATATAAAATATATATTAACTACGTTAAATAAAGAATCAAATATACATTTAACATATCTTTGCCATCGTTGATACATGATCGTACAATGATTTGTTTCCTATTATTATTCTATGTATTTGTGCATTATTTCCGTTGTATTTTTTTAGATTCTGAGTGAAGCGAAGGATCTTATGGTTTTAGAATGATGTTTATTTTTTTTCTGTAAACATTTTCGTATAGAAATCCTGGTACAAATCGTCCAGCAACTTTTTAGTTTTGAAATTGGATTGAGATGGTACTTTAGAGAGGTCATTTTTCGAAAATCCCAAGAATGAGGAAAAATCGTCGAAAAACTGAGAAAAATCGGTAAAAATCCGCGGTAAACGAGATTTTCACATTTAAGATTTAGTTATTACTAAAGTAAACAAAATTTAAAATTTAAATAATATATTATATTACACTGAAGCTTTGCTCAGAATCGTTTTATACTAAAGAAATGAGTCATTTTTTCTTTAAAACTCCATACACTTATCACCATTATCTTGTCCGAGGACCGAAGGGACGGAGGGTTTTTCGTCGATAGGTACTGTACAATTTTTACAATTTGTTCCTTATAACGTTATTCCGGTTAAGAGTTTCAATGATAGGTCTTATTAAATTTTAACTTATTTTATTATTGTTTGCTTTAGTTATGAAATTAACATTTACCACAGTCACTAGGTAGTTTTTAATGATTTTATAATAATTAATTAAATCCACAATATTTGACGTATAAAAAATTAATTGTATTTTTAATTTAATTTGATGATTTTTACGATAATTAGATTTATAATTTAGTTTATAATTATTTAAAAATTTCGATTAAAATATTATTATTAATAAAATATTAATTTTAGATGTATCCGTACTACAATATTTATGGTGCCCCGCAGTGGCCGGTGGTGCCGCCACCAACCCCGCAGTGGCCGGTGGTGCCGCCACCAACCCCTCAGTGGCCGGCGGCGCCACCACCAGGTCCGCAATGGCCGTGGGCGATGCCACCGGCACCAGCAGCGCAGTGGCCTTGCGCGCCGCCACAAGCCCAGCCGACACCACCAGACCCGCCGGCGGCACTCCCCGCAGGCAAAAAAATTAAAAAAAGATTTATGGGCCGTAAGTGTTGAATTTAAATTTTTATTTTTTTTTATTTTCTTACCAACAATATTTTCCGAATTAGGTTTTAAATATATCTTATGCGGGGCACAATTCACATTTGTGAACATTTCTCATTGTATAAAATATGCTATGAAAATATATGAAATGTTATAATTATTCAAATTTTTAAAGTGGTTGTTTTTGAAAAAAAAAAATGCTCGTCAATTTGTTTGCTTTTAACCTATAAGAATGTATAAAAAAAGTTTGTTGAATAATTTTTTTAATTGGTTGTATTTAGTAATTAGTATTATAAATAATACAGAATATCCTTTTAAAAAGAATTTTGTGTTTTTAGTTTTAGTTTAATAATTAAAAAATTCATCATAGGCATGAATGTATAATATTTTATAATAAAATATTGGATGATATTCAGCAAACACCTTATGTATAAGCTTTTTTTGCTTATTTTAAAAGCATCTAACATTTTTGAGGCTTCTTGATAATTTTAATCTATGTTCTCCGTATTACTCTAAAGCGTTAAGTACTATAGTCTATCCATTCTGTCAAGTTGTTGTGATACAAATACAAAACCACAATGACATGGCAATTTCTCTTTGTGAAAAAAACACCTTTATTTTTTAACTTTTTCATTTCAATGACATTTTCTGAAATTGGAAAAATGTTCAATTATTTCTCATGGGTATTTATATATAAGGACATGTACTCCATTTGACAAAAAAAAACTATATATTTATTGATATTAAGTTTGATTATATAATAAAGTGATTTTTGTAAAATTTTGGATGTACCTGCATTTCTGTATTTATCAATTCATTTATATACACTGTTTTCATTTGTTTTAGGATGTCATTATTGCCAATCATTTGGCCACACAAAAAGAGTGTGTTGGTATTGTGAGTATTTACAAATTTATTTGTATTTTGAAAATTATTAATGTATTGTCAGAGGTTTTCATTCAAACCATTTTACAATTATTTGTATTATAGATTTTTAAGCACATTATAAAAAAGACATTTAACGTTTTTCAATTAATTTATTAGAATAATTCTAAACATTTAGAAGAAAAAAAATGCAAGAAACAGATATTTGTTTGCTCTATTTTTCACAATACATTCAGTAAAAATGTGTTACCTATTTGGCAATTTCTTGTAGCTGTAGCCTGTAATGCCCTGTTACAAAACATAAAAAATCATTAAAATGTACATAATTTACTTTTAAATTAATATTTATTTAAATTATTTTGCAGCTAAAGACGAAGAGACAAAAATAAAAAAGAAAAAAAAGTTAGTATATTTTCCCTTCATGTAATATATAATATTTGTTGTTAAATTGTATTTGTCAATAATTTATATTCTATATTATTTGTATAGCATTGACCTGCAGCTAAAAAAAAAGGGGGAAAAAAAGGTAATAATAAAAAATAATTTTATAATTACTTTGCTTTTAGTAAATCATCTTGTTTATATTAATTTTGTTTTATTTATGAATTTTGCTTTTTATAAAATACATTAACCAGATGATTATTTAATTTTAATCAGATTTTTTTTTATTAATTAGACCCGGATTAGGTAGAATTACTGTATAAATGCTTAAATCAAATATTAAAAAGTTATTAATACCACTATTTAACATTTTTAACTTAGTCATCTCTACATCTACAGTTTAAGATATTTTTACAAACTTGGAAATAACTAATAAATAAAAGGGGGACAAGTTTAACAGAAAATGTTACCCCAATCTAACAAATATCCAATATTGCTAAATCGTTTGAAAAAAATAAACATGAGTGAGTGCAATGTCAATAAAATAATAAATTATTATTAAATACACTAACATTGTCCTGGTATACAATGAATTGAGAAGCGGGGTAGCAGTGTGTGCATAAAGACTGAGTGTGTCGACGTGCCGACTACTTCGAGGCACTTATTTTAATTTTGAGATCTACATACTCTGTTTGTATTGTATTTTACTAAAATTTGTTATGTCCGTTTTCAACTTGTTTGTATTTGAAGTAATTTTTCTTAAATATATTATTTATTTTTATAAAACAATAGTAACTAGCTATATTTAAAAATAAACAATTCATTGGAATCAAAAAAATATTTGCTGTTTAATTGGATTAATAAAACATTTTATGCTTTAGAACAGTGGGTTTCTACCTTTTTACTGCCGAGGACTGGCAGAAGACTTTTTATAAGTAGAACTATTTATATAATATAAGATAATTATTAAATAATGAATCTCTAGTTTCAAACAATTTGAAATATGTATGCATTATTCATTGCCTACTCTTGTTAAAAATTAATTCAATGTAACTATAAATTATTTTACAATATTTACAGATTCACCTCCCAAAATAGTAAATAAAAAATAACTATTGTGTTTTGTTATGAGGTACCTATAGGACCACTATTTATCGTAGGTATCTACTCTATTTAACATACAAATCAATCGAATATACGAAAAAGAAATAGTTGGAAAATAAGTTGATTACAATGATTACACTGTTCTTCTTTTGAAAAATTGGCTTGGTCCCTTAACTTAGAAAACCTTTATATATACCAAATTGTTAACCTAGTTCTCATACTGACCTAATACAACCCTTCTGCTTACTAATGTGTATTCATGAATAAATTAACAATAAAAGAAAAAACTGATGTATACTCGAATATTTTGTTCCTTGCATATCATATTGTATTGTCTCGATTAAATGTTATATTATTTGTTATGATAACTTCATATCATAGATTAAGGTTGTTAAACTGATTCAAATAAAGTACTGTAATACTTTTTTCAAATTAATAATTTTTTTTTTTTTTTTTTATAGAAGCAAATTGTAAACTCATGGACCTTAATCTGTGGGATCTATTAATTTCTGATGATTGAATTACGTATTTTTATTTTATTACAGAAGACATGACAAAGGACGAAGAATCAAAAGAAAAATAAAAAAAAAATTATAAAAATTTTGCAATAAAAAATAATTAATCATCACCACTTGTGTACATTTTTTTAAGTAATTTATATTATTTTACATTTAGTTCCAAATTTTTTGACTTGACACTGTTTATTGAGAGAACAATTTAATGTTATGTATAGAGTCCGGATTTGTATGCACTCAAAAAGTCTAAAATAGTATGCATTTATGCATCTAAAAACTTTTAAATATGCACTTGATATGCTCTTATTTTTTTTAATTACATGCAAAAATATACTCTTGCCCAACATATATGCATTTATATTTTATTTGCATAATTTTTTATGCATAATTATGTTTTTGTTATTTTTTTAATTTCTTTCATAAATAATAATTCAACTAAATTAGATAAGTAACTTAATTTTTTGATTGCAGACATCAACTTACAATATTGGTTGAGGAATAGTAAATATTTAAAAATGTAATAAAACAAATATTTTAATTAAGAATAGTAAAAAATAATAAATAAAATCATATTAAATCCTCTTATGCCATTTCTTTGGTTAATATTTTTGAATAAAGATACAAAATATAGAAATTAAAAAAAAACACGGTTTTATAAACTTTAATACTTGAATAGGTACCAAATATGCTTGAATATGCAAACATTTTAAAATATGCCGTCATCACTGAAATATGCATTTATATGCAAAATAAATTTTTTTCAATGCATTATCTGTTACACAAATCGTCCACATTTCTTACTGTCATCGAACAGCATTCACTCATTACAAATATGAAATTTCATAAAAATCCGGACTCTAGTTATGTATATCACTACATTTAAAATAATTTAAAGATATAAAAACTTCAAAAGATAGATTACTAGTGGTCCTTTTCTACTATGAAAACATCATCATCTTAGTAATTCAATTAATTTGTTGGAACTTGAATTAAGGATGATTAGTTAGACGTGAAAATGCAACAACCTAAGTATCTACTATCTAACAATAACATGGTACTAGTATAATAATTAGTATTTAGTGTTTCACTCTGCACACAAAAACTTTAGTCTAAAACAGAAAATAGATGATGGTAGGTAGGCACCTTTCCTTATCTACTGACATTCTAATTCATTATGCGCTTAATTAATAACTTGTATTAGTTTCCTAAAATATTATTACTCACTAGGTAATATTTAATAAGAAATGTATCAGAATTAAATAATAATATGAATACTAGACAAACCAGGTAGGTATTGTATAATGCTAAAAAAAATTTTGGATAAGTATTCAAATACATAATTCTTTCATAATTTCATTATTTTGTAACTTGATATCCTGAATATTTTACATAATTATATTCTATCTTATACTTACCGAATTTTCTATTTTAAAATAAATAAGATTCAATTGTTTTGTTTGGTCTATGCACATTTCCATGGTGTATAGAAAATTAAAATAAAATTTAGCAATACTAAATATATTTCGTAAAAACTAATGTTGATAAAACGAATGTCTGAAAATACATCATTTAATTTATATGGAATTAAATAATACCATGATAATGCTTGTAGTATGAATAATGTAGGTACATTGTATATGAATTTTTTTTTAATTAATTGTATTTTGAAATTACACGTAAAAACTTTCTATTGCTAGGGCTCTGGACACTTACGCGGCCCGAGTGCCGCCTCGCCGTGTTCACCATTCGATAGGTCTTTTCATAACGAATAATTTGGTGTGTATTAAAAATGGTACAACACCCGGATTCTGTGCTTTATATTGTTTTGAATAGTGTAACATCGGATTTATCTGTTAGATGAATTGCCTATTCTTATGCCTTGAATGGGTTTTGTGTTTGGAGTAGCATACCCGATGTGCCGTGATAGTGATTGTTCGCTTGTTTTGGGAAGCACTGGGCTCTCTTATCAAAAATTGCTAGCGGAACATTCGTAAATGAAAACATAATTTGGTAAATGATAACAGATAATTGATAGCAAAATTGTTATCTCATTAGGATTAGCCAATTAGAGCTCTCGATTTTCTATGGGTCTCTAGCAATGTACGGTTTGCTTCACGAACTATAATTATATAGTTCGTGGTTTGCTTATATGCGGCCGGAAAGCACGCGTATGCCTGTTCAAAAAGTCGTATAAAAGTGGTATGTGCTTTAACAAAAACTGATAACAACAGTATCAATACAAAATAGCACAGTTTTTCACTTTCCACTGATATAGTCATTTTTACTGAATAATGAATATCTACATTCACAGTCATCAATCTTTAACCCGAAGAGCCGAAAAGCTATGATACTAGCTCAGGCCGACGACAAATACACAGCGAGCATCGTCGACCGTCATTTAAATCAGCGCACTCATAAGACACGTACACCTCCCTTTTATTTTGATTTAAAACCTGTCGAAAAAAAAATACATACTTTGTAACGATGCAAAACAGAGCCATCACTTAAAACCCAGTGTATAGGTATCAACATATCCTTGTTGTCTACTAAATATATAATAATGTCAAATAACTAAATAAGGTAATACTTTTTTATTTAAATTAAGTAAAAAATTAAGTACCTACGCCCGGCCAACATTGTTGATGTATATGAGCGTTTTATTGTACACCCAGCGTGCGAATCTATAATAACAACACTGGTGAACTGTGTGCCCCCTTCTTGTCAGATTTAGTGTAGATTATTAGTTTGTCAAATATTAGCATGACGATGCAACGAGTTCTCGGCCAATCAAGAATAATTCCATATCCCCCCGTAATTCTCCCGCCCAGATAAAGTTTATAAAACTCATCTCGACTGTGAAATCGCGGTCGTTTTGTCCATTGTCCACCACAGAAGCTCCTGGCGACTTAGGCATTTTTCCAAAGAGCAGTGCGAAAACGTTATGGCTGGCTAACAAGTCCAACTTCCCGTTGGGCGAACGCCCAACTTAAGGCGTGTGAGTATAATGTCTATTATTATTTAAAAAATAGCCTTGGCCGGCAACTCGTTCCATTTTTGTTATTTTATTGTTTTAAAATTATTTTATGATTATTATTAATATTTAATTGTTCCGTCGATTGATGACGGTTGATCTTTCGACATATTCCTCTATCTATTTTATTATATTCCTAAGCGTGTCTACTTTATAACCACGTTTATTTCGATATTTTTTTACATTTAAAGTCTGCGCGTGTATAAATTTTGTTTTATAAAATGACGAGCATTCATATACGTATATATATATATACGTATATATATATATATATATATATATATATATATATATATATATATATATATATATATATATATATATATATATATATATATCGATGTCGGTAGGTACTCTAGGTACGCGGATTTATTTGTTCCCAACTCGTCAGGTTTTCGGTAGGCCAAAACTCGGACAAAAACATGGTACCTACTGCGTCAGTGTTACGACTCCCGATGTTGACCGTAATTCGCGCCGTTGGCAAAGCGTGACCCTGACCGAGTCCCTTTTAATATATATATGAAACGATGATGTACCACGTCGGTCCGACTACATCCGCGTTACCGAAATCTAATTATTATTATTAAAAAAAAAAAAAAAAAAGGAAAAAAGAAAAAAAAGATGCTCGATTATATTGATAAATTGCCCGGTTAAAACATATTATTATTTCTATTTTATTATTACTAAATGCGCGAACACGCTCCCCTATTCCTTTCCCGATCAAGTTCATTATTGTAATTTATATTTATAATGATTACCTACCAACCTACCTATGTGCTGTTAATTTTGTAATATGTCATGTGTACGATGTATATGCACTTGTTGTCTCAATTATTATTAGTATTATTCTAGACATACATTATATTATATTTATGACATACTAATTATAAAAAAGGGAAAAGTTCTTTCTTTTTATCAGAGGTTTTGTGCCGTGGTTTGGGCTTTCCTCTCGGTAGTAACGTCGAGTTTATTTTTTTAATTAATTTCTCGTTTTAATATAAATAAAATAAAATAAATTGATTTGTCTACTACCCTAAAAAACAGGTGTTGAATTTCTTTATTGTATATCCTCTGTATTCCTTTTCAGGGAGTAAAGATTAATTTTGGTAATAAAATCTCATTCGCTCCGGCTTTGGTCTCGGCGATGAGTCGGTCGAACCGACATTAGGTATCGGTCGCATATTTTATATGCGTCAACATTATTAAATTTCAAAATACTATTTAGTGTGAATTCGACTGTTGAGTGAACAAGTGCTCGTAGTGTTCAAATCGTTTTTTAAAGCTGATTTTATTTTGTTTTATACATTTAAAATTTCGTCAAGTGAAGACGATTTACTTATAGCATGTGTAAGTTTCGTGGCCATGAAGTCACTAGAGAATAATAAATTAAAATAACGAAAAAAACGGCGTTGGTGGATGACATCATTATACCGTAATAGATTTTTGCATGGTGGTAGTATCTTACTACAAGATCTACAAAAAGAAGACAATGAACGGTTTTTAAATTGCTGCAGAATGTCACCAAGTGTATTTAATCAATTACTTGCCTTAATCGAACCTAAAATTAAAAAAGAAGACACAAGATTTAGAAAAGCAATACCACCAACTGAAAGAATGGCATTAACTTTGCGATACTTAGCAACGGGAGATTCGTTCGCTAGTTTAGCATTGTTATTTAGAATATCAAAATCAGCCATTTCGTCTATTATACCAGAAGTCTGTACCGCTATAATTGAAAAACTACAAGACTATATAAAGGTAACGTTTTCAATAGTACCTACCCGTTAATATTTGTATACACTTATAAATTTGAACACTTATAAATTTAAGAACCAATACCTTTTTATGTTTTATAAAATGTAAAAAATATTAAATAAAAAGTATTAACAAATGCATATAATAATTCTATAAAACAATATGTTAATTTAATTCTCTTTGATAAAAAATAGCATATTAGGTAAATTTTTCTTTTAACAACATATTAAATAAATATAATAACTTTAGAAAAAACTTGGTAAGAAAAAAAAAACAATAGTTATACTCCTCGTAATATTTAAACTTGTAAAAATTAATATTTATCAATTCATGGATCGGAAGTAGATGGAGTTTGTTGGGACAGTTGATATTGCAGTTGTAAATCAGTAGATACAGTTTGCTGTGGCAGTTGATATTGTTGTAAATCGGGAGTAGATGGAGCTTGGTGAGGGAGTTGATATTGTTGCATATCTAAAGATTCGAAGAATGTGAGTATGTTGATGGCGATTGTTGTAGAAATTGAATAATGTCTTGAAGAGATGACGAGTGAGTTGAAGACGAATACGCAGGTGATTGTTGCGATCGAAATCGAGGCATTTCATAAATAGATGTTGAAGGTGTAAATGTAGTCACTGGATTGTTGTGCACCTGTCTGACTTGATCTAATTGTGGTCTCAGACTGCTCATTTCAGCATTAAATAAAATGTTATTTATTTGCTGTTGAGCAATAAAACGATTACGAATATCCAATTTTCTTAATTTAGAGCCAACCAATTCACCAAAAATATCACAATCATCTCGAATTTTTGATGTTTGTCTTTTTGCCGAAATATCTTGGATGATTTTAAACGTTTCAGTTAATCTTGGATCTTCTTGTGTTTTTTTTTGACGTATGGATTTTTTTGGAGATATAAATGTCTTATTTCTGTTAACTATTTTTTGTTCATGTTCAGTTTGCGGGACTTCCGTTGATGTAGATGCAGTTAAATTTTCATAAAGTTGTTCGGGAACATTTTGAATTATTTGGTTTGTTTCAGTTTGTGAATTACCTCCCATGTCTTTATTATTATCATCTGTATCAACAAGTAAATTTAAAAAAAAAACAAGTAAAAAAAAGCTGGTAAGTGAGATGATGGTGGTACAAGTTCGTCCTTCGTCCCTTCGGTCATCGGACAAGATATTGGTGATGAATGTATTAAGTTTTAATGAAATGATGACTCATTTCTTTAGTATAAAACGATTCTGAGCAAAGCTTCAGTGTAATATAATATATTATTATTTAAATACTGTTTACGTATTTTACGGTTATTTGTATAATTTTTGGTGAGTCATAATAATTTATTAAAGTGTGTATAAAAAAAAATCCTGACTCACGATTTTCGAATTTTTGTTAGTATAATTAGGTAGGTATGTGAGTAAGGTCATATTAAATTTTCAGAACTTTTTGTTAAATATTTAAAATTATATTACATAAAAACTTTCAAACAATTTGGTAAATTAAAAGTTCTATATTTAAGTCAAAAGTGCTATAATTGTTCTGAAAATGTTGTCCAATATAAAAAAGTATGTATTTGATATTGGATAAAATTTTCAAGTTTCTAGCTTCAATACTTTTCGGTTTATGACTAAATAACTGAAATCTGAGCAGTGAAAATCTCGTTTACCGCGGATTTTTACCGATTTTACCGTTTTTACTCAGTTTTTCGATCGTTATTCTTGATTACTGGAAAAACTATGGAGATTTTGGAAAAATGACCTCTTTAAAGTACCATCTCAGTTCAATTTCGAATCTAAAGAGTTCCTGGACGAAACTTTTGGACAAGGATTTCTATACGAAAAAGTGTTTACAGAAAAAAAAAAAAAAAAAAAAAAAATAAACATCATTGTAAAACCATAAGATCCTTCGCTTCACTCAGAATCTAAAAAAAAAAAATAAACATCATTGTAAAACCATAAGATCCATCGCTTCACTCAGAATCTAAAACAAGTAAATTTCATCAATATTTTGTGATTCTCTCGAAGCGTCGACCAGCTTTAAACGTTAATAATGTATAAAAAAAAAAAAAAATTTTAAGCATTAATCATATATTTTTTTCAAAGACAAATAATGTCCCGTAGACGTACAATTATTATTATTATTATTTTTTTAAATATTTTTTACTTAAATCAACAAGCAATTATTTATTTTTAATAATTATACCTACGTCATTATCTATTTTATTTTTTAAATTAGATGCCAAATTTTCAAGAAGAGTGGTTAAATATTGCTAAAAATTATGAAGATACATGGAACTTTCCCAATTGCCTCGGTGCAATTGATGGAAAACATATCCAGCTCCAAGCACCAATAGGAAGTGGTAGTGAATATTATAATTATAAAAGTACTTTTAGTGTGGTTTTGATGGCAGTTGTGGATGCCAATTATAACTTTATTTATGCAAATGTTGGGTGTCAGGGGCGAATATCGGATGGTGGAGTATTCCGAAATACATCGTTTTTCAAATTACTCGAGGAAAATAAATTAGAGCTCCCTTCACCAAAAATTTTAAACGGAAGAGAAAAACCAATGCCCTATGTGTTTGTTGCTGACGAAGCGTTTCCTTTAAAAGAAAATATTCTCAAACCGTATACAGGAGCTCTCGAAAAAGACTCCGCTAAAAGAACATTCAACTACAGATTATCGAGAGCCCGAAGAGTGGTTGAAAATGTTTTTGGGATTTTATTGGCAGTTTTTCGAGTTTTCCGGAAGCCGATGCAACTTGAACCAGATAAAGCGGAGAGTATAGTATTAGCGTGTATATATCTGCACAATTTTTTAAGAAACGAAAAATCTTCTCAAGATGTGTATTCACCACCCGATTCGTTTGACCGTGAAGTTGAAGGGCAGCTTATTAATGGGTCATGGAGACGGGAAGTTAATTATAGTTCTCTACAGTCAATTCAAAGAGTTGCAAGAAGAGCTCCAAGAGTTGCAGAAGATATTCGTAATGAGTTTTGTGAATACTTCTCCAGTAATGGTGCAGTATCACGGCAAGAAAAATTAGCCTAGTCAATAGACATAAGTTATTGATTTTAATTTCTGACGTAAAATGAAAATAACATTATTATTTAGCTAAAAACAGTTTAATAGTATTAATAATAAATAATTTATTATTCGTATTAAAGAAAATATTTTACCTAATATTTTTTTATTTTGTATGTAATCTATGACACTAATTAATTTTTTCGATAATAGCACATTTGTATGTTTTATTAATTTTTTTTAAAGTTTTGACATTTATAGAATTTGTTTATTTAATATATCTTGAATATTAAAGTGAATCAATAATTTTAATAGTGCAGCTGTCTAATTAGTTAGCATTGTTAACATTCCCACATTTCTATCTCATTTAATAATACGTGACATCAACAATGGTCAATAAGGTAATAAATCCCCTGTAATCCCCTGTAATAATATCTAAAAATATATCACTGTGTACCATGTATAGTTTTAAAATTATAACATTATAATTAGAAATTAATGAAAATGTTTAAAGACTTTCTGTATTTAAGCTCCTGGTGGAGTTCCCATTTTTAGTAAATTAAAATACTAAAAAGTTCAATTTTGATATTTATTATTGTGTTATAGGAATAAAATTCCGGATTTGTATGAGATATTACATGATAAAAAGATCATCAAAATAATAAGCGTCAGTAATAAAATTATACGCAAAGAAACTAATACCAAAAAACACTGCGACAAAAGAAAAAAAAAACGTTAAAATTTAAAACATTTTATTGTTTCATGGTACATTTATGAAGATACTTTGGTTCATTATCAGAATTTAAAAAAACGTAAATCAATAATTCTTGATCTTTAATTTGTAATGTAATGAGGACTTAAACGAACATATTGTTAAAAAGAACAAATAAATTTACATTAATAATTAAGAATAAAATAATAAAATTTAATATTATTAATTGGTATTTAATATAACAGTTATGTATAATTATTTTTTTATCAAATTGTAGACGTAATTAACAATTAAAAATTGGCGGTACTTACGTTCATCGTATCAGTTGTAGTGCGAGGCTTAAATTTATCATTTAAAAATTGCATTTCTGAAAATGCAAACCATTTCGAATGATAAATTTCGTTAGCTCCTGCTCCAGAATGGCCACTAATTCCTTCGCGTTGTCTCTCCCTTCGAAATGAAGATAGTAAACTTTCCATTTTTTTTTTAATAGAAGTTACATCTTTTCCCATTTCATTCGCAATTTCTAGCCAATAATCAATTTTTAATTTGGATAATTTATATTTGGCATTGGAAGGATCCCATAAAATAGGACGCGACTTATATAAATTAATTAATGTAATACATTCATCATCCGAAAAATCCATGATAAAAAAAATTATTTATTTATGTTATTTATAAATATATTTAAATTAATTAATTAACACGAAATTTCACTCAAAATGTCACTCAAAACAGGTAATTAACTCAAACGCAGGCAAATCTATTGTGACGGGCCGAATCACGTTCAAACTAAATATCGATTTCTTTGATCTTACCGCCACCAATTCGAACCGCGACGAAGGCGAACGAATGGCTCAAATGGGCGTTCGTTCGCGTTCGGTCTACCGTTTACACCTGTTCGTTGGTACCGATTTGATGTAGGTACCGAATTCGCGTTCGTTCGCGTTCGTTCGCGTTCGCGGCCTTAATGTAAACGCACCTTTAGATATTATGTTCAAATAGACATGTATCAATAAATGCAATTATAATAATTGTAGAAAAAAAACATACTACATCGTAGAATACAAATACAAAGCATACGTCATAAAACATATAGGTCCAATTTTATGTAATAATTATAATTATTACCTATTATTAATATCTCATAAAAAAATACGACCTTATCTTTCTTTCTTATTATAATTTATATGCGATTATTTAAATGTACAAATAACGGTTTAATTTTAACTTTTTATGATAATTTTAAATTAATTTAAAAATTTTTTTTTTTAATCTCGTTTGAACTTATGAGTTTGTCGAAGTGTTAAGAACATGTTTTACACTACTTAAGGATAGGGACTTCATGCCAAAAAAAACCTTAAGATATGCATGCATTTATGCCCTTAAAAATTATCATGTACGCTATTAAAATATGCAAGAACGCTGAAATATTCTCTTGAATATGCTCTAAAAAAATTAGTAAACTAAAAATGTTAGTAATAGTAAATATGCGTACAAGGACGATTAGAGGATCGAGAACTGATCCGAAATTACTTTGCGAAAACGACCACTCAAAGGAGGAGACTAGTTTTAAATACGTCTTAGTAGTAATTGAAACGACTCGGAGACGAAGCCGTCTACACACCATCAGACGATTCGCGAAAACTGTCAATACGAAACAAATGATTCAGAGAGGAAAACTCAGTAACTTTACGACGTCGAAACGTGGCTCGACAATCACTATAATTACGTCGAATAAAGATAGAAACTTCGCTGCACATAATATTTTTCACTAGAATATTTGTTTGCTCAAAACACAGTTCGACCATATAAAGGGAATGCAAAATTATATTTTTAAGACATAATATTACGAGCATAGGATTACTTGTGACGGTTATAGGATTTTCAAATATATATGTTTTTGGATATACATTTTTTTCATGACCGATTTTGTATAACGCTTTTGTCACCTAATAAACTAACTATTTAGAATTACAGACAGTTTAACAGCTATTCATTATTTTTAACTATATTTATTTATGTACACACTCAAAAACATTCGTAATAAATGATTCAACATTTTTCCGCATAAAGGAAAAAAATATTTAGTGTTTTGCACCGATTGGCATGCAAGTTTGACAGTTAATCTACACTTAAAATTGTTACGGTTATTATTTAATGCAATATTTGATACAAACTATCTTTTTTTTTTACATGTTCTTAACGTTTGGACGTGCGTTTAATAAGCATGAACTTGATGAACGATCTTCGGTCATCCTTGATCGAAGCCAACTTTTTACTATTCTATGATAAATACTACTACCTACTGACAACAATAGATGTACATATTATCGTAATAAAATATCCTTCAGGTAAAATAACAACTGTTAGACATTTAAAACTTAGATCTGTATTTTAATGTTCATAATATAATCATTGAGGAATGATATTTTTAATATCCGAGTTTAAGAAAGTTAACCGCCCTCTCAACGCCCCCTTCAAAACTATCACCCCCGGAGAGACCGAATGAACCCCATGGTACCACCCCCGTTAAGAAAAACTGGGTTATATAGACACGAAGTTACCGTGCGATTTCCAGAACTAATCATTTACAGTGAATAAGGTCGCGACGGGTGTCGTCGGTGACGAAACATTTTCGCAAACATCGTCGGATCGTTTTTGTCGGCGTTCTAGTCTGTTCGCGAAAGGCTACTCGGTATTTTCTTGGGCGACTACGCTACAGGTGACCATCGGACAGGTGGTGGAGTGAACTAACTGGAGGATAACCTAACGCCCGTTAACCTTCGACGGAAGAAGCTCGTCCCGTATGCGGCGGGAATTGTGGCCGGACCGGTGCGGACCGTGACGGAGAGCGTCCGTGCGTCGCGCAACGGTGACCGGTAGCGCTGCTTCGGCGGGTACCAAATACGATATTAACTAGCTGGTTCGATGGCTTTAAATGAATTTCGTTTTTTTTTGAGATTTATTTCCATATCTCTTTTTCGCGACTCAGAATTTAAAAAAAAAATCGAGTAAAAGGGGTAAAATGTGTTACAATTGAAAATAGTTTTTAGTTATAAATAGCCTTCAATTCAACGATTATCGGTGCTAGAAACTCGATGGGACTGAAATCACTCCGACACAAGATAAACTTGAATATATACCGTCAGGGAGAGTTTATGGATATTTCGTTTTACAAGATTGTCTTGGCCGTTCAAAAAATATTGACAGTTTGTGTATTTTAGATATAGAGTCGCCATGGGATTTCGAGAAAAAATCTTTTATAATAAATAAGATCGCACAATACTCAGTAGAAAACGTTTTAGAAACCGTTATTGGTCGATTTCGGGAGACGACAGTATTTCTATCGATATATAAAATATTTCTCGCGATGGACAGCCTACTGACGTTTGAACCCGAGGTAGGTGTGGCACCGAGTGACGGTTCGGAGACCGGAGACGTGCAGGTCGTGCGTGCGACGGCGATGAGTGGGGCCGCTTCGGCGCGAACCAAGGTCGACCGTCCACGCGACAAGACGGCGTCGAAGCGCCCGTGCCCCGACGAATCCGATCCGGCGGCCAAGAGACGCGGGTTGCCGAGCGATGCGCAGCCGTCCACGTACTCGTGGCGTTCACGGCTCTTGTTCCCCAAACCCGACCTGCGGGTGTGGGCGGCCGACGACGAGGCGACGGCGCACGTCATCATGGACAGCACCTCGGGCGGCAGGCCGCTGTCGCAAATCGAGATGGCCGTCAAGTGGACGCCGGACGGCGACGACAAGGCGGTGCACGACGTGTCGACCAAACGGTACGACGAGTTGCCGTTACACGCCACGTTCACCGAGTTCGTGCCCGGCCGCACGTACCACGTGATGGTCCGCGGGTGGGTCGAGAGCGGACGCTCGTGGACGAACTGGCGGGTCGAGCGGATCCCGGTCCCCGGACTCGTGGCCGAGGAACGCGACGGGGGAAGGGGTCACGTCCCACTCGTCACGCGTTCGTCCCGCTAACGACCGGACATGTGCGGACGACGGCGACGTGCGGCCGTCGTCGGGTGGCAGTTAGGTCGGCTAGGTCACGTGTCGGTGCGTTCGGTGGTAGTGACAGGTGGGGCCGCTCCGGCGGGTACCACATTCGACCGTCCACGGGCGGAGACGGTAACGGAGCGTCGGTGCGCCACTAACGTTCCGGCTACTAAAGGTGCCGAGTGAAAGATTGCCCGAAATCGTGAAACGCCACGGCCAAGAGATGCGAGTCGCTGGTTTTTTCCGCCCGTTTTTTGCTGCTATTTCGCCGCGGTCATCCGCTCGTGGTCGCGGTTCCTTAGAGACGCGGGTCGCTTGACGGTACCGCTGCAGACGTCGTCGGTGGACGACGAGTTTTCGGACGTGGCGGTGCACATCACTTTGGGCGGGACCGCGGATGTCACGCTGCTGTCCGAGTTATGGAGCTGGTGGCCGTCATGTGGATATCGGACGGTGACGACACGTTGCACCAGTAGTTGTTTCGCCGGCTCGGAGCCGACCAGTTTCCGGTGCACTTGACGTTCGGCGAGTTGCCACCCGGCACCACGTTTATTACGTGATGTTCGGTGGGGGCTGGTCGTGAACGGCCGGATCGGACGATCAAGTGGCTGCCGGTCCCCCGACGTTCGCCCTGGTGGGAAACGGACGAGTTCGCGTCTCACACGTCACCCCACGTACAGGTAAAGATAGTATAGACACGATATCGTTTTTATTTTCGTTATACGTTCGGCCTCGTTCGAAAGTTTCGTCCGGTGAATCTACGGATCGGAAATCGGGGAATAACTGCCAAAAAGGCGATTCATTGCATTACGATTAGGTTATTTATGAATAAGCGGATAAATGTAGAAAAAATCGATATCAAGTGTTTTTATATTGAACACGAATAAACCATATTCTTCGTGCCAATTACATCTTTCACGGCTCCTCTGTCTAACTTCCGCGACGCCCTCGGGAGCCGCGACGCACAGTTTGAATAACTATACGAATAGCTTTAGCTTCGTGAACATAATATACATCGAATTCGATATATTTATAAGCCGTCGTTAAACATGTATCATAAATGCGATTTAAATAAAAAAATTTTTTAATTATTCGTGTGGTTATTTCACTCGTCCGTTATTTTATTGAATTTCTTTTCCGACTAATTGGTCGTCCTCTGATTTAAAACAATACAGTAAATATCCGTATCCGTCGACGGCCGTGGCCGAGATGTTATGAAATGGATGTGTGAAGATGACCAAGTCTATGTTGGGTGGAATCCGCCGCTCGGGGACTACTTTTCTCATAGGCGTGGTGGCGCTCCGAACACGCGACAGACGACCTGGCCGAGCAGACGGAGATTCTGAACCGGCATTACCTGGACGTGCGTCAATTCCGCCGGCTTAGGAAGCTCTCTCGGACGTGGGAAATTCATTGATTTAAAATTATTGTGTGAATGATGTCAATTAATAAAAATGTGTTTATCAAATAAAAGAATATTAATTAAAATAGCCGAGTATCGACAACGGAAATCTCAGGTTGGATAAAAATGAACTCAACATCCTTACAATAGTTTTTCCAGGCATGAGGAAAAACAGCCGAGAATGGAGGGTAAACGGCGGAATTTGCCGTGAACAACACTTTTACTAAATCTACATTAGCAATTTTGTCGTAACTACAAAATAAATTGTGCTAGAAACTTGAAATATTCACCACAATATATAATTGGCATATTTATATGTTACCAATTTTTTTTTTAAAATGAAAACGTTCGGACTAAAAATAAAATTTTAAAATACCTTATTTTTCAAAGTTTATCTGTAGTAAAATGTTTAATATTTAACTAACAATTTTGAAAAATATGTCGAAAATCGTGACTCAGGATTAAAGTTACCTAAGTTATAAATTAGACGTATTTTGTACATTGGAGTATTTTTCAATTATATTATCAATAAGGTTTAAAATAATTTAGACATCGATTTATTTTCTCTCGAAGAGATCATTCAATCAACGAGTTGGCGGGCCGGCTCATATGCGTGTACGTCAACCATTAGATAGGTATAGTTGTCGTTAGAAATCGACGAATTTGGCTGGTTTCTTCTTAATGGCGTAACGCACGGTCGACACGAATAACGTTAAAATCACTCAAGCAAATATCAACACCGTCCGCACTTGCCTCGTCGAGTCGGATCGGGTATTCGACGGTCGTTGTAGGTTTGCCGTATGCATACACGGGCATCGACGAGAAAAATTAACAAACGCACAAGAATGAAACAGCCATCGATGATTTCTCGGTCGAGTGAAGTGAAACGTTTTTAAGACTAGAGCTCTTAAAGGAATTTCGTATTCGATGTATATTTTTGATTTTTTTGTTTTCGATTCCGAGAGGTTTTCGTCAATATTTGTATGGCTATATTGTTGATTTTCAAATAAACAATATTCTACTTAAACTCGCATCGTCATCATAAAAATTAAATTAAAAATTTCGTTTTGAACTTATTTTATAGTTTTCGTGGCAGTTTTTTGCAAATATTCGAATAGAGTACATTTAAATACAGAAAATTGGAAAAAATTCTAATGTCATGAATCGTGATTTTTTTTTTATAAATGTTTAATAATATTGTTGTACAATTATGGAATAGACCGCGTCGATTCGCATTTTAATGTATTCATAATATAAACATGATTTTTTTTTACAATCTTGTTAAAACAGCACAGATCCCGAAAACATTTAACTTGAGCAGTGCTAAACAAGACATCGATCGATGTTTTTCTCTAGTGAATAAGCATCACTCCGTCGATTATATTTTTATTTCTGTTGCGATAACGAAAAAATAATTTTTGGAAAAAACCCTTTTTGTGAATAAAAAAAAAAAATTGTTTTGATGATTCAAAACAAATATACTTATGTAAATATTTGTCAAAAATTAATGAATAAATATCAGGATAATAAATTTAAAAGAAAGCCTGAAAAATTCATCCTACAAGGATGATGTAGATATTTACATTTCATACGATTACGAAAAAAATTAAACTGTTAGATTTTTACGAAAAAGAAAAAATGAGTACACGTGCTCTTGCAGTAAATTCAGAACAGGGAATACTCAAGCTACCGATTTAATTAAAAATAAAGATGTGGATTCAAAATTGTGGAAATCCAGCAGTAATGACGATATATAGTTATAAATACTATTTTAGTACGTATTATTATATAATGTGTTATTTTTTTTAAAATTTATATGCACTCTGTGTAGCGTTCACCTAAAAATACCGCACTTCTTTTAACGGTCACCTCTATAATACGGCCACCTCTAAATAGTGGTCATTATTTGCGGTCCTTTCAGTGACCGTGACTTGGAAGTTTTACTGGAGGTATTTCAAAACAATATTAAGGTGCTATTAGTTTGGCTCGTGTCGCAAAACAATCGTAAGCCGTAGGCAGTGTCAACGTTCACAGAGATAATTTGATTAACGCAAAAGCGATAACAAACACCGAGTATTACGATTCATACGTTTATTTAATTCGTCGAAGTCGTGCAACGAGAACAAAAGAAAATAAATAAATAAACAAATGCGCCGTGACACGCATCACGGCTAACAGAGTCAAAATTTTGCGTATTTTTTTTTGACACGCTGGCGCCAAAAGAGGTTCACGCCGCCTCTGTGTCACGGATCCTCCTCCGGGCTCTCCTGTCCGCCCGCAAACGTCATAATGATGTAATAAGGTTTGGCAGCGACGCGAAATCTCATTCCGAGTCGCGACGACCACTTAAGATTTTCCATCCGCTCGTCAAGACGGTCGATACCGTTCGCGCGGACGACAGTCTTGCCGATGCGACACGGTGGAGGTTTTGAATAACTCGTTTTTTTTTTACGCCGCACGTACTCGCGCGTGTGTAATTTATGGAAAACGTTTCAATTCGAACCCGTCTCACATCGTCTTCTTATTGTCACGCACGAAAACGACCGCCGCTCGTTTTTTTTTCTCTAACAATACGTAATATTATTATTATTAAAAAAAAATTTTTTTTTTGTTCCAGGTACCTGTTCATAATAAGTCTCTCACACGTGGTTATGCGCGTACGACACGCGTTAACTCCGAAATCGTGATTGGACGGTAGGGACAGGACTCTTCCGCCTTTAATGGCCGCATTGCTTTCACTCGATCGGATGACTTTTTATCGTGTTTATTATATTTTTATTATTACAATTATAACTATTATTATTACAGGAAGTGGCACCGAGACAATGTTCTGCGATCTTCATTAATATTCGGTGCACGTAAAAATCACGGCAGAACACCTAAAAGAATACATAATTCAGAGTGGTATTGATAATTATTCGCCTGCTGGGTGTAAAACAATAATATTTCAAAGTGGCTCTTGTGTGAGGCGAACAACCACTCGACACGCGGGCGCCGTCGTTTCGGCAGCAATTATTCCGAACATGCCGAACGGCGGTGGACACGACTTTATTTTGTCGTCTTAACGTTTTTCGAATCTTTGGAGACGAAACGTCAAAACAACATATACACACACACACACACACACATACACACATAAATTTTCAATTAAATATGTATTAAGTGCTTTTATTTTGAGTGGTTAAGTACGATTGAAATGTATACATTATTTAATACTATCACATATTAACAAAATTATTTTAAATATTTTTTTTCCTAACATTTCAGAGTGAATTTATTTAATGATAAAACTTTATATCTTAAAATTAATAGTACCTGCCTACATTTTTTTACCTTTAAAATATGAAAAGACTAATAAATATATATTATAGGTTATTTTTTTTTTTATCGGCGCCCCGAAGTCATTCACTTATACCCGTAAACTCACGACTATGAAGACCCCGCAGCACCGAGATTTTCGGTGACCACTGTCATACTCTACATAGTACATTGACGAGGTGTCCGTTTGTCGTTGTTGCGACGACGGCGGCATAATGTAAGGACCCTGATGGACCCGTTAGTGGGTTTAGTTCCGGTGACCGACGGTTCCGTCCGATGAATTCACTTTAAAAAAAAAAAAAAAAAAGTTCTTTAAGCTTTCTGAAAAATAAGTTGAGGCGCTCAGTCCCCAGTCTCCCCTCCAATTCGAACACTGTCGAGCCTTTATCTCTATAATGTACGCGAACGAAAATGTTGGAATTCTGAAGTCTCTACCCGCGTTTGTCGTATATGTATAACTCTATACATATAGTTATTTATTTTAAAAAATATGTAATTTCCGATTATATTACATTATATGATAATCGATTATGTAGAAATTTGGGAAATTATAATGTTTATTTATTTCGATCATTTCTATGAGATTAATTACGATAAAATATCATCGCTGTCGTAATTTTCCAACGCCAAAATTACAAAAAATGTATACATATAAGTATCACGTTTTATTAATGTCAAGGGCACACTCCTATAATGAAAACCTAAGTCCACCCGTCACCAAAAGCCCTAAAACGATCCTATCGTGTGACGGACGAGTACGATAACACGTGGTGCACACATGGTGTACTAACACGAAGCTATCGTTTTGGAAAAAAAAAAAAAAAAACGATGAAACAAAACGGTGGTGATACTTACCTGTTGTCGTCGCGGGTTCGTCTCAGACTCAGCGGACGCGCGGCTTAGACAGCGCTAAAATGCGGTCTGAAACCGCGTACTTGACGGAGGGGACGGCCGACGGCCTCGCCGTGGAAATTTGCGGCTTTGTCGCCACAAACCTCGTGGCGGGCTCTCCACGGGGTTGCGCCATCCGCACAAGCCGGTCCGACGTCCGATGTCGGACGGCGGCGGCGGCGACGGGCGCCCGTCTGGGTTCGGCGACGGCGGGCGCCACGAACTTGGCATTGACCGTCCGTGGCTGGGCGAGTCTTAGCGTCCTCTCGGACACACGGTACTCGGCGCGCGGCGGGGCCGGTCCGTACACGTTCGACCGACGGGCCGCGGCGGCGTTCCGCTGGCCACAGAGTCGCGTCTCGCGTCGCAGGGCTTCTGCGGCCGACGCCTCTGCGAGCGCCGCTCCTTCTCCGGTCCTTCTCCGGTCATTCTTGGCAGCTGGCTTGTTGCTGGACGTCATTTTCGAAAAATTCATATTCGAAAAAATCCCGGTAGAAAATAATTGTCCACGAGACGTACCGGTCAGTAGCGATCGACTGAACAGTTTTTGTTCGGACGTGCGGTACTCGACAGTCGTCCGGTAGGTATCTATGGCGACGCGCAGTAAGTCGAAATTATGTTATTGAATTAAAATAATAATAATAATACGATTTATTGGCCATAATATTTAGTTACAATATAGTTACAATAATAGAAAAAATGTATTTAATGGCCCAACTCACCACTGAGATAAATCTCTTATTGGTGATATTGGAGTATTAATGAAAAAAACCTGAGTAATTAAAATAAGTATACATTTTAAAAATTAAAAAATGGAAACATTATAAGACAAAGTACAATAAACATTAAAAACAAAGACAAAAACAAAAAAAATGTATATATATATATATATATATATATATATATATATATATATATGTGTGTGTGTGTTACGGTAAATGATGTTAAATGGAAATTAACGTAATTCACCGGTTATTAACGTTATTTACCAAATACACAGGTAATTATCGTTATAAACCGGTTATTAACGTTATTTACCAAATACACAGGTAATTATCATTATAAACCGGATAATCACATCAATGACCAAATACACAGGTAATTGTTGTTTTTTTTTTTTTTTTTTTTTTTTTTTTTTTTTTTTTTTTTTTTTTTTTATTAGCTTTTAGTAATAAACTATAATAGCTCAACAGTTAATACAATACATATAGAGCAGGTAGCATTATAAAGAGATAGACTTAAAATAAATAGAAACATTAAAGAAAGAGAAAAAAAAAATAAAGAAGAAGAAAAAAAAAAAAAATTTTGATAACAAGAAAGAGAGATATGTATTAGATGACAAAAAATTAGATAGTAACTAAATTAAATAGTAAAACCAGCTTCCAATAAAAAGTTAATTAATTTTTTAATGACCATTTCAGTCTTAGTATTAAGTATATAAGGGAGAGTGGGTGGAATGTTAAGGGATTTAATATAATTCATCAAGAGCGTACGCTTGGTATATAATGAGGGACAATCGAATAATAAGTGAGAGAGGTCACAGACGCTTTCGGTTGAGTGTAAGGTACAAAGTGAGGTAATTGTTGTTATAGAACAGATATGCACATGAATCTCAAATACCTACTACAAATTTAAAAAAAAATGCATTATTATTTTTTATTTGTTTTTACAATTTCAACTCCCATGACATGTATTATTACATAATTTTTCAGCCCCACGGCAGGCACAACGTTTATTATTACAACCAGTCTTGCAATGGCAACGCTGGTATAGGCCCAGTGTCCATCTGTAGCCGATAAAGTTTTATTGATTTACCCAATTAGTACCTACCACAATTAGTTTAGCGATCACTTGATCATTGCTCGTTGGACATTATTTTAAAATAAAATCAAAATTTCCCAAATCATATGGTTATTAACGTTATTCACTAGAAAATAACGATAATTCCCACATTCATAGGTAAATAACGTAAATAACCGGCGAATAACGTTAATTTCCGATATAACATCATTTACCGTAACATATATATATATATATATATATATATATATATATATATTGAAATTTGAAATTGAAGTAATTAAATAAGTTAACAGGTTGCTATTCTAATATATTAAAGTTAACCGGTTCACATCATGTTTTATACAAGTATACACTAAATACTACGATTCAGATATTTGGGCTTTGGTTTAGCCAAATTTTAACATTTCTTTTGTATTGTACATAGGATTTGCTATTAAAAATGTATGAAGAGGCTTTATTCAGGAGCTTAAGGCCTACCTGTGAAAAACATAGACTTGATTTAATCGGTCGTGTAGTATGGATCTCTATGTTATTTTCCAGTTAAATGTAATATTATTTTCGTGATCAGCTGTCGAAACAAACGTAATTCCGAGTGTTTATAGCAGTGTTTCCCGACTGGTGTCCCGCGGAACTTAAGGGTTCCATGAGCCGGCGCCAATGGTTCCGTGAGGACCTTGTGCCGGGGGTATCCGACAACACACTCATTTTTATTTTTTTTTTTTTTTATTTAGAACTTTTAGCTGATTACTATTACAGTTCAACAATTATTTAATAATATAGGATGCAAAGGTAATACAAATTAATATACGATACAATAGTCCCGATCAGGGTTGTAATGTTTAAAACATTCTGTTTTATTCAGACGTTTAAAACAAGTTTAAAACATGTGATAAAAATCATTTTACTTTAAAACAAAACAAACAAAATAGTGTTTAAATCAATGGTTTTTTATTAATATGTTTTAAACACATAAAAAATTTAAAATTTAATTAATTTTTTTAAATTTTTCTTGAAATCAAAATTTAAAAAAAAAAAATGAGTAATATTTTGTAAATAGTTAATTGTATTTTTATTTTTATATATTAAATACAAATAAGTTATTACTAATTATAGTGTTACAAATAAAAATAAATAAACATAACTTTATTTTAGTTTTACCTATAATAATAAAATTCTATTATTGTAGAATGTACACGGTCTAACTAGACTCGTGCACGATAAACGATATTATCGTGAAACGTGAACGTACGCGTTATCTGCCGGCTTTACGTCGAATCGCGGGCACGTGTAATAGTAATACTAATATCGTAATGGTAATAAAAATAATAATAATAGTAATAATAATAATGATGATAACAATTTTTGCAACACGCGAGTTCGTAAACGCGAACGAAACGCGTAATATCGTACACGGTGTATTGTGTGCGGTTCTCGAAATGGAATCGTTTGTGGATACGCCGCCGCCGGTGTATGCACGTATATAGTGCTGTAGTGGCAGATGCATAAAACGCAAATCAATTTTCTGGTTTAATACACTCGAAACCGTTTAGAAACGCGATTTCGACGTCGTGGCACACGATTCATACAGCTATATAGTATAATGTACACACACATATACAATATACCTAGGTACATATATGTATTCGCATATTATCACGTATATTTTAATAAACGCGCGTTTAAGCTGCTGGCGGGAAGAACGTTGCGGATACTATAAAAAATGTTATATCGAACGTGTAACTATTATACGGGATGGCGTTCGAACACGGAGGGAGGGTAGAAGGCCAGTGGCGGATTTAACACGAAAAAGTCGAGCGTTTGCCGTCTAGGTGCGTGCCCGAAACCACCCTCTACACCTAGGCACGACCAACATTTTTTTTTCCATAACTTATAGTGTATTATTATGTAATGTGAAACTATGTGATCACTATTGTGCGTTATACAAGCTCTGAATGACTTTCGTTCGATTTTCCAAGTTCAAACGTCAAAACGGTTTTTCGGATTCCAAAGTGAAACGTACACATTACACACGTTGTAAGGCAAGCCCCCCCTTTTTTTTTTTTTAATACCTAAATTCAAACATATTTCAAACGTTTAGACTCTAAACGAAGCAAAGAAACTATAGTGGCCGTAATTGATGTTATATTTAATTTTATGGAAACGTTTTTTCTCCTCAAAATAATCTTGGATATGAAATAGAACGAAACATGTAAATATGTAGAATCAGTCGTCTCATAGCGAACCGAAGGAGTTTTCAAAAAAAAACATTATCCTAGTATTTTACGTAATTGAAAACGTTTTGATTAATCGTACTTCATATTTAGTTGTGTCGAGTGAACACTGAACATAAATTGGCGGGGGGAGGGATAAAGCACCCCTCGATTCATTCACGATTTTTTTTTTCATGATTTTTGGGCCCTTTGTAGCGCATGCCGCCCGGGTTATTTGCCTGGGGATATGTGTATAACATAAACTAGTAAACGAAAAACGCGTACGCGTCATGATGTAATAATTTTTATTTTTATTTTAATTTTCAAGCAACAATGAATACAAATTAATTTGCTCAGTTTAACGAACCGAAGTCCATTACATAGTATAAGAGAGACGTAAAATTGACATTATAACAGGTGGTATAAAAAAAAAAATAATTATAATAATGATAATAAAAATGTTCTATAAGAAAAACATTATTAAGACATAATACAACACACCACCGCCGCCGTCGCTTGGTCGCCGCGCGCCACGTCGTCGCCCTGTCGTGATCAATGTTAGGAAATATTTAGATAAATTTATCTAGATAACAATTATTTATCTTTTATCTTATCTAGATAAATTTATTTTCAGTTATCTTTATCTTTATCAAGATACAAGTTTAGTTATCTAAGAGTACCTATCTAGATAGGTAATTTATTTAAATGGCCTGAAAAAAAAGGAAATTTAAAATATATTAATTTATTAATTTTTTTGTTTTTTAAATCAATCAAAAAGATTACTGAGAAAAACTCGTGTGGAGGCCCAGGAAAAGAGATTATAATATGTACTATCATGAAAGTGAAGTAGCCATACGCAAAAATTTGTTAAAAAATGCAGAAGTATATTATTATTTTAATTTTAAGTCAGAGAATGATTTGTCATATTTTATGAAGTTTATTTAAATAAGTACATGTATATTTAAATGTTTTAAATTATGTATTTTTATTTTTTTTACCTTATACGTGTAGGATGTAGATCCTGAATATTTTCAAAATTAAACATGAAATAATCTCAAATTTATATAGATAAAAATGTACTAATTTTTATCTTTATCTAGATAAAATGTATTATAGTTATCTTTATCTGTATCTAGATAAAAACGTTTATAATCGTCTTTATCTAGATAAATTATTAGTTATCTATTCCCAACACTGGTCGTGATGTATATATATAGTAATTGAGTCGGACGCGTGCCGTGTAGTTCTCGGCGCGTACGCGAGCCCGGCGTGTGTGGCGGAAAGTTTTGGAGAAAACTTTGTACTCACGTGTTTTCCGGGAAAATGTGATTTGAAAAACAAAAATTCGATAAGACGACGACGACGGCGGTGTGCGTGTAGTTCGTGTCTCTCGTCGCGAGCTCCTGGAATTAAATTACGGCGGCGAGTGCGGAGAGCACACTTACACTACGCCCCCGATTTACGGCCAATTCGTCTGGCACATGACGGTGTAGTGCGATTTCGTTTTTAAATTTGAAATCGGATGGTTTTATGTATTACCGGTTTAGCAGTGTAGAAACTCGCGATCATTGTGATAGTTTATCACTGATAAACTAGAAGTGCGATTTTTGTACATATATTTTTATTTTTTTTTTGTATACAACAAATTCGAGTGTTTCTACCGAACTATTCGTGGAAAGAAATTCCAAAAAAGTTATCAAAAGAAAGTGATAGAATAAGTTATAACTGACTTTAATAAAGTTATTAATGTAGCAAATGTGGACAATAATAACGTTTCAGGTCTCGTAACAACAGCCAATGAAATACATATTACCGAAATACATAAAATGATATGCGTAAAAAAAGTCATCGCAGTCATAAATGACACAAAAGAGTTTAAAGATGATTCTTCGTGTTAATCACGAAACTTGGACCATAAATAGAAATATTTTTGTTGGATATTTTGGTAAATAAGAATGTTCACCGGGTTCAGAATTAAAATCGAATAAGTTGGAGGTTTTCAAAAAATGCTATTTAGTTCCATTGTTTTACACGTTTTGCATGTTTGACGAAAATTTCGAATATGCAACAACATTATTTTTTGAGCGGCACAACTCTTATCATAAACCAAACACGTACATAGTTTAAGTGCGGATAACCGACGTCGATGAGAGCGTCCGGTATTTTTGAAACGGCGGCGGTGGTATGTTTTTGACTTCAAAGAATTTAAAGTGTTTTTCCAGAAATACGTTTTGATCGCACGAAATAAACAACGAAAAACCTATCTGAACTTCTACTGAGAACGTCGTACATATATGTATTACGTGTACGAGTAAATACGTATTATATAAACGCGACAACTACCAAACGACGTTGCTGCTCGGGAAGGAAAAAAAAACTCTCGCCGAACGTTGTCGCGAACACGAACGGGGTTCGAAAGGTTTGTGACGTTTAAAATTATAACGGGTGACTTGGGACAGAAAGTTTTTTTTTGCCAAACTTCTAGAGGTCCCGTGATTTGTTGTGAACGTGCAATGTCATTATACATACACACACACACACACACACACACACACACACACACACACACACACACACACACATATGTAAGAGCAGGGTGATTTTTTTAACATACTCACCCTATATTTGACTCTATGTGTAGCATACATTTGAACTTTAAGTCATGTAAAATTTAAAAGAATGATAGAACAACGTTTTATGAAATTGATATAATAATAATTGTTTACTATTTTTGTATCTACGTTTTTTTTTTTTTTTTTTAATGATTATCACTATTTAAAACATAATATAACGAAAGAACATATATTTTTTAATTATTTGAAATTTGATTTTTTATTATTTTACAAACAGTTTAATATACATTAGCGTTTTAAATTTATAGAATGGCGGTTATGAGAAGCCAGGGTTTCTTTTAAAATAACGTCCATGTCGCCAGCCCCCCCACTTTTGAATTTTCACCCAAAATGTATGTAGATATTTTGTATGTCATTTGTATGAATTTATGTGACCATTTTCACAATTTGTACGATACAACTTTTCTCAATATTACGAAAATTCAGGTGGGGGGCTGGAGACATATGTCTCCAACCCCCACTCTTTAGGAAAAATAGTTATACCATTTATATTTATTCCAAAATTTAGTACTCTATTTGTATGAATTTGTATGACCATTTTTGGAATTTGTATGCAACCCCCTCCCGAGTTATAATCAAAATACCGATTTTCCCGTGTCCCCCGCCCCCCCGATTCGGAATTTTCTACATTTTTTTCCGTGAAAATATCAAACGCTATTTGTATGAATTTGTATGACCATTTTTGGAATTTGTATGCAACCCCCTCCCGAGTTATAATCAAAATACCGATTTTCCCGTGTCCCCCGCCCACAAAAAAGAATGTGTACTTAAACATACATACTCAGACTTGTTTAATAAACAGAGAAATATTGGTTTCTTTCAACCAAAAAAGGACCAGTGTTCTATATGTGAAGCATGGAAAAACTGCAGTGATATAGAAAAAAAAATAAACCAAACAAATTATGATGCTCACATAGAAGCCAAAATAAAATGCAGAGAAGAAAAAGAAAAAGATGTAGCAAAAGCTAGAGAAGGGATGGTACAAGTTTGCTGTTATGATTTACAGGCAGTTCTACAAACACCATGTGGAGAGGTGAATATGTTTTACTATAAACGTAAATTAGGCGTTTATAATTTTACTGTGTATGAAACTTCCTCTAGAAATGGATATTGTTATGTCTGGAGTGAAGATAAGGCTAAAAGAGGTGCAAATGAAATTGCATCCTGTTTATGGAAATATTTAAATAACAGTATTAATCATTCAATGAATTTACCAATTATTTTTTATTCTGATAATTGTGCAGGTCAGAATAAAAATAAATTTATCATTAGCCTTTACATGTATGCAACTATGAGACTTGAAATACCTTCAATTACACATAAGTTTCTAGTATGTGGCCATTCACAAAATGAAGGGGATGCCATGCACGCATGCATAGAAAAACAGAAAAAAAGAGTACTTAAAAGTGGACCTATTTATATTCCGGATCAATGGATTCCTGTAATTAGTTTGGCCAGAAAAGGAGTTCCATACATTGTAAACCAGATGACAACAACGGATATGTTGGATTTTAAAAAGTTGAGCACTCAAATTGGAACTAATTTTAATATCAACACTGATAAAGAAAAAGTTTTATGGGGAAATATTAAAATAATTGAAGTTCGTAAGGATTCTCCATTTAAATTCTTTTATAAAAATAATATGTCTGAAGAAAAATTTAAAATCATTGATGTAACACAAAAATTAAGCAGAGGACGGAGATCGAAACCAAAAATTAATGAAGACTTAATATTGAATGAAGCCTATTCCAGACCACCAGGTATAACAGATGTGAAAAAGAAAGATTTGATGCAGCTGTGTGATGCAAATGTGATACCGAACTGTCATAAACAATTTTATGAGAACATCAATGTCTGTCAGAGAACAGATTCAGATGATGAATAAATAAATAATAATTTCAAATAGTTATTACATTTTGTAGTTGTTATTTTAATAAAATAAGTAATTTATATTAATTGTAAACGTTGTAAAATTAAGGTAACAAAGAGACTGAAGAGCTGTTGTTTATTTTATACTTTTTAATTGTTATTTAATACAAATTGTTTAAATACTAAATAATTATCAAAAACAATGTAACAAAGAAGACTGAAGAGTAGTTGATTTTTATTTTATTTTGTTTTTTAATATTATACAAATTGTTATAATTATAATTAAGGCAAATGTTCATTTTATAAATTAAATATATTATCCTATTATTTTATTTTGTAGTTTTAGTGTATTTTGTTTAAATACCTGAACGTCCTTAATGAAAATATCAATTAAATCAAAATTTTTAATAATTCATACATTTTGTTTATGGCCAAAGTTATATTAAAATCAATTTAAAAGGTAGTGCAATAAAGCCATAACTAAAATTTTTTTAATTTTTGTTCTTTCAAGTGGAAATCGCACAGAAGTAAAAATTTTTACAGGGATTAAAATCACATAATTATATTCACAACAAAATTGTAAATATGTATCTACCCTAAATATTTTTTTTTTTTTGGTGAAAAAATTGTCATGTTATTCTAAACTTTCATATTCATTTCCTGAACATTTCATTTTTTTGAGTTATGGCCTTATTGTACTGACAGTGCGCAATGATAAAGCGGTCGTGGCGATCCGCCGCGGTAGTCGGCGTGCTTTGTTCTACTGTCGAAACACGAGGAATTGACGCTGAAAACATACAGATTATTTTCGCGATGGGTGAATTAACGAATTATTAAAGTCAGACGGTCGTCTCGAAATCTTCGAATCACGCGGTTTTCGTGGCGAGAGTAAAATAATATTTTTTCTCGACAGAAGACATTACTTACAGCCCGTCAGCCTCGTACATCCTACAAAAAACAACACTCGCAACTCGTCGACCGACGAGATTCTTTTGAACGCGTCCGACCGCCACGAACTATATCGATGAGCTCGTACGACCATCAGCTTTTTGTAAACGCATTAACCAATCGTAACATTTAGGTAGGTACTAATGTGTTTTAAGGATAATCAAGAGTGACGTACCGACCCGGAAGAAAATATTAAGTTGAAAACTCGTTTTTGTTACTATCATATTATTATGTATATATTATATAGGTACTCGATAAGAAAAGCCGGAGCGAATTTCCCATTTTCATAAGATATTCGATGTATTTGATGATTAAAATCTTTGTGGTGTAATATTTGTTTCCTAATATTACGGAGTAGAGTATAGAATAATGTAAAAAAAGAAGTTTCGTGGCTATGAAAAAAATATAAACCCGGCTCAGGACGTGTTTGCTGTGAAATAGATTTTTACTAACATATTATTATATCTCAAAGCATGTTAATGAAACTACTTTTCAAATGTAGACATATTTTATTAAAATAATTCAGTATGACGTATCTCGTGTACAGTAGTTTCGTTCCAATAGCACGTCAGTCATCAACTAAACACGAGTAGATATCGATTGTAGAATATAACTTCATTATTATTTTTTAATTTTACAGTTTCTCGTATTATATCAAACGTCAAAGATAGTTTTTATTCAAAGAATTAATATTTAATCTGAGTTATTTAGCAAACTATGTATATATTTTCAAATTAAAAAAAACAAAAAAAAATAGATATCGTACTATCGACAAAAAAATGTTAATTTTCGTATACTTACATGCCAGTTAAAGTTATCATATATTATATACGAATACTAAATTGAGGTTGTGTGGTTATTCAATGTATTCGTTTCATTCATATATTAGGCCTGTAGACGTTGTATGGAATATGGGTTTTATATCACCGAGAGTGAGTGTTGGTCTTTTATGACACCCAGTAGAAAAAGTGATGAGATCAAATGGGCTTTGCGGGTTGCCTAGTGGAAAAAAATCACGCCATGATCGTCTTACTTCGGATGAATGGATTCGGCCAGCGCGTGAAGACGGGTCGCACGGGCAGCGGCGATCTCCGCGCGATCGTCGTCGTCGTCGGCGTCGTCGTCGTCGTCGTCGTAGTCGTTGTCGTCGTCGTCGTCGTGGTCGTCGTCGTCGTCGTCGTCGTTGTCGTCGTCATCGTTGACGTTACAGTCGTCGTCGTGCGGCTTCGGTCGGCCGCGACAGACCCGTCGTCGTCGCTTTTGGACGCGAGGTCGCTGCCGTCGCCGTCACCACGGCCGTCTCCGTCGTTTTGCCGGGCCGCGTTCTCGGCGTCGTGGTCCGCGACTTGGTCTCCGACGCCGCCGAGCCTTGTCCGATCGTCGTCTTGTCGTGGCGAACAGGGCGTCAAGTTCTCGCGAGGCCGGTACGTCTGCGCCTCGTCACGGTCACCGCGGCCGGCTCCGCAGCACGGCGTCAAGTTCTCGCAAGGCCGGTACGCCTGCGCCTCGTCACGGTCACCGCGGCCGGCTCCGCAGCACGGCACCAGACAACGGGTCAGCGTTAGGGCCAGTCGCCGGCACCCGCGTTTCAACGCTCCCGTTGGTCGTCGTTCCGTGTCTGCCGCGACGTTGTCGCGCGTACTCCGTGCTGTGGTGTGCATAGGATAAAAACCAAAAACAAAAAACATTTTTGAAAACGAACAAATATAAATCCGCACGACTATTATTCTACGCTGATATTGTAAAGAGGTGTAAAGTCTTGCAAGCCGGTGGGAGTTTGTTTGTGGAAAAAAATTCTTTGAAGTTATTCTCCGAGTCGAATATTATTCTCGAGTGAAATACCTATATATTTGTCAATAATCTATTCCTAGAAAAACGGGCCGACGCAATCGAAGTGTACTGCTCTACTGGTAGATTCTTAAAACAAGTCGAATACGACCCAGGGTCGTAAAAGAAAATGCTTCCTCGAAAACCTGAAGATTAGAAGGGCTAAGCTGATGTGGTCACACGCTAAGATGCAAACCAGCCACGAGGCTATTAACAAAACAAGAACTGTCAACAAGTGACCACGACACGTGATAATACGTGTACAAACGAATTTGTGTGACGCGACACTATACGTCTTATATAATATATATTATATGTGTGTACATACCCGCGGGTCTCCGAGTAAACATATTCCTGGCGCAGCGAAAACAGGCCATGGTTAAGTTATTCATTTCGTTGATGTCGTTTGAATGTTTCTGTCAAATACAGCGTTTCGAAAAAATTACCAATGACAAAAAATTGAAACTATGGTTGATCGACGAAAATTATTATAAAATTCCTATCTACTATGAATTTTAAATCGATTTCAAACAACAATTCGTAACCATATAGATATACCATACTGAAAAATTTTCAACAAATAACAGCAGTCTTTAGCCAGCATAAAACACCATACATATTTTAGTATTAAAATAATAATCGGTTGTAGGGTTTCGAAGTTTTTTTTTTCTTTTTTTTTTTTACTAATGTCATTGCGATTCACTACAAATATAAAACATATAAGCGCAAATACGGCATGTATATAAAGAATATATCCACTTCTTTGAGCCTTGGATTTTGGCGGAGTAGAGGGCTATGAAGCAATCATAAATACAAATTAAGGAAAAAAATTAAATTATATGAAATAATCAAAAATAACACATAAGAAACATAAACTAAATATTTAAAAATAAAAATCGCTTTACAAAATGTATCATATTATTATATAATATGTATTATAAAACTGTATTTCATAAAACTCGGTTTCGTTTCTTATAGATTTTATAATTGTGAACAGTAAGGTATTTTTCTCATATAGTCATATAACTACGTACTGATGAACACTATTTAAACGCACCATTTATGGTTTTCTGAACATTTTGATGACATTATCTTTTGATTTTTAACGTCATAATATTTTTCATAATATTAACTGAGATTTCACAGTGAAATAATAACGGTGAGACCTAAATTATACGTTCCACGTGGTTCATGGAAACGGGGGATTTTTTTTTATTAATTTTTTTTTTTTAAACGTTATACACAATCTGTATCAGACTGACACAATAAGCATATTTGCTGAGAGTTACATTGATTGACAGGAAAACTTGATGAAAGTAGCCACCTATCGATGGCAGTTTCTATGTTTTATTTTTTTTTTAATTTTTTATTTTATTTTAAATGCTTAACTTAAGAAATCACCAGGGGTGGACTGGCCCACCGGGACGCCGGGAAATTTCCCGGTGCGCTAGTGCCTAATGTCGTTGTTACCAAAATTAAATAAAAAATATTAATAAAAACTTTGTTCATAATAATATTAAACAAATATTAATCACGACGGTAAATTGAGTGTGAAAATACTGTCGGCTAACATACAGCTCTGATAAATGTATACATACATAGTATACGAAAATAAAAAATAATAAAATCTTAGCTTATTTTCGTATAGTTCTACGAAATAGAAAGACGTGATAAGTTTATCTTCTTCACGAGTAACCTATGAAAGAAGTTTTTCTATAATATTAAATTAAATTGATTGAGAAATTCTTTAAGCCAACCTCATTTAGAAGCATTTATGCTCATGTGGTGTGAAAAAGATATATTAGCTAAACTTAATAATGATGAAATTATTAATAATTTAGCTGTAACTAGTGAAAATTAAAAAAAAAAACTATCGTTTTAATTTCAAGACGTTTTTATAATAAATTAACTAATAAGGAAAAATGTGTTAAATAAGTTATATTATGTTCGATGTTATAATTTTTAAAAACCTGCAGAGTGTAAAAAACGTGTTCCGTTTAATATACTTTTTTTGTGTGCAATCATTAGGTATACAGATGTGGCCAATTTAATTCTAAATTCCCGTGACATTTTTAATCCCAGTCCACCTCTGGAGATCACGACACCACTTACGCTTCATCAGAAGCATCAGAAGTAACGAGTACCGCAGTCACCATCCAAGGCAACTGGTGAGCCACATACGTGCCAACCTACGCTGAAAGTGACCGGCCAGCAGCCGCCACCAACGACAATCGCCGGGCAGCCGCACCAGAGCCGATGCGACGACGCGTCCATGCAATCCCGAAGCACGACGGACGTGTTGAAGACACTGAATGCGTTAGCAACAAAACTGTCACCTACGCAGAAGAAGAAGATTGTTGACGGCAACGCGAACCGGATCGCTGAGGCCGCCGCACCCGCCACCGTGGCGGTGAACACCGGAAGCAACAGGTAGGAAACGTGTTGTTTTCATTTCTCACCCAGCATGCGAGCACGTACACGCACACACAAAAATCCATACTCACGCACGCGCTTTGTTTTTCGTCCCTATACGACCCTACCCGGCGCCCGTCAATAAGGTTTTGTCACGTCCCTCCGCAGCAGACATCGCTTAGTTCTTTAATAGTTTTTATGTTTTTTTTTTTTTTTTTTTTTTTTGCGCCGTCGGTTTTTGTTTGTTTTGTCTGACAAAGAAGCTCGTCCGCCCGCGACGACCACTGCGTTCTCGGTACCTTTTGCGTCGTCGAACAGTTCCCCGTGTTTATTGCGTGCTACAGATATTCCGCATATTACTATCGTTTTTTTTTACCCACTGACGTCCAATATCTTTGATAAACACATTTTTTTTCTGCGTTACATTTCTTTCTCCTTGTTTTTTTTTTCGTAGTCACACAGAATAAAGCGTTTTTTACTCGGAAATACTACTTCTATATTGTCTTCTATTTGACGCGTGGCGTGTGCAGCGGCTGGTCGGAGCCAGATAATGATAGCGACAAATTGAAACGTTATCACGTGATTTAGCCGATTTATCTGTTATATAACATTACATCGTGAATCTGTCGACATCCGTGTGCTCTCATTGTCGCCTTTGTTGTTGTTTTCTCGAACGATGTATCAATTATTTACGTTTTCGACTTACAGTGATTCCGAAACGGCCATTCCCGCGTCCGCAAATGGCGGTACCTGTCACACGGAGCGACCGGAACCAGACCACAGCTCTGAACAGCACCCGATGAACACGTCCGGCGAGTATGGCCCAGTGTACCAGTCGAACCTGCTCCAAGACCAATCCACCGGCATCAGCAATGGTAAGCCGTTCATTCGTATTATCGATAGGTATCGCATCCCTCGGCACAACACATATTTTATACACACACACAACTCTGCGCTGGGAACGCAATCCGAAATTTCGCGGAATGTGCGAGAACAGAGGGCGGAAAATCAGTTTTTTGTTTTGTCTTTGCGACAACACGCCTGACGATCGAGTGATCTAACAAAATGTTAACAAATAGCGTCCTCTATTCGTTTGTTATTTTTAGGATTTGTTCTCTCTTTCTCGTTTATATAGATGTATAAATACGTTGATACCACCCAGGGTTGGATTAGCCCCAAAATGTGTACCGGGAAATTCTATTTTTTGGCGGCCTTGCTTCTTTTGACCGGCCACGTAGTTGAACCTAAGCGGACAAGATCTATCATAAAAAAAAATGTTAGTTCATAGTGAATTATCTAAAAATTTAATTTATAAGAAGGAAATAAATATACGTCCCCCCTTCATTAAAAAAAAAAATTGTGTTAAGTGTATGACTAGCCTTTGTCACGAGTTATTTATTTTTTAAATATAATATAGTAAAAAAACAATTAATATAAATAAATTGTCAAACATTAGCATACAAAATGTCATCAAAGCAGAATACACAAATTAAAGAATACACAATAATAAAAAAAATAATAATTCTTTGTAAAGGTAGGTAACCTATATTTTTAAACAACCAACATTTTTTTGAATACTGAGCTATGTTTTATCACTTCCTCAATAATGTTTTCACGTGTTAATGTTTCCAAAATATTTTTATTTAAATGCATTAACATCCATGTATCCAGATTTTCCATCGATAGACGGTTTCTGAGTCGGTTTTTAATAAAACTATCTAATAAATACTTTTATAATAATAAATACTTTTCCTAAGTACCGATGAGAAACCATTCCGATATATAGAATTATTGGATGAAACTTTTGAAGGATTATAACAAATCAAAAAAGAGATCACATGCGTAAAAAAAAATTGAATAAAAAATAACCATTATAAAGCGCTATACATTCTTCATTTCGCGCTGACACCTAAAATTTTTTTTTTTTTTTTTGGCATCCATAAAAATATCAAGCATACTTTTTATTATTTTATATCTTGGTCATTAACGTGATTAAATTCAAGAAGCGCTCATTTTAGCCATGACAAACCCGCAAATTTTTACGAAAAATATTTTGAAAAATCACCCACTGGTGGTTTCCGAGGGATAACAACAACATCTCCGCATACAACGGTTTGAAAACTGTTGAATCCGTTTGAAAATTGCAATGTTATGGTGACGTCTTCCTTTCAAAGGCACAATATCACGATCGTGTGCTCCGAGCGCGTTTCACAATATAATTGTTGTGACGTCTGACGCGTCACGATGATTCATGCACGAGATGGTTCGGAGCGACAAAAGGCCCATGTACATAAAAAAGACGAGCGTTCCGGCGGAATATATCTCGGAGACTCACAGAAACAATTTTCACAGAGTTTAAGCCACAGCTTAAGCTTTACTGCATGGTTTTCCGGCGACAAATGTCGAGTGGTTCTCTCCGTGGGTTTAAAAATCTGCGTCTGCAGTGTAATTAATCCACTTGTGGCCGCGTTATTGTACACTAGACCATTTTTCCACAGAAAAACGACTTGCTCGAAAGCAAAGCACAATTTAATACATAGGCAAATGTATTTATAATACACTACGTGACACTATATTCCAACGATTTTATATATTAGCTTATTTAAATTGGGAATGTGTTGACCGCTTGTTGCTGAGGAATAATAATATTATTTACGTGACAACGAAAACGCCGTATATAATGCGTTGACATTTTTAATTTCATCAGTCTACGCCGGGAAGTCATTTGCAATATAAAAAAATTTAGTAATCTTCAGTGTACATCTCTATCCGACTTAGTACCAATCTACGAACGTTTCGAGCGACAATGAAGTAAGATGACAAAATCTCTTTTAATTTATCCATAGCTAGTTATTGTTTAGTGAAGTGTTTTGTACAAATCATAGCGCGCCAGAACTGTACACGACTTGTATATCACGTCTCGCGATTTCTATAGTGCGCGTATGTCGGACATGTGTAATAATATTAGACCGTGAGGCGCGAGATTGTTTTAGGCATGGACGAAACAGGGCGTCAATCAAACTATATTTTTGCACACACACATACACACACACACACACACACACACACACACACACACACACACACACACACACACACACACACACACTCACGGAGCGTATCACCATATCGATACGCGACGGTGTTGCACGTGCGTCGATCCCCCGTGAATAGGTCGTGTTGCCGTTAGACACCTGTAGAGGCTCGATGATGATATCGTAATACTTGTGAAGAGATGACGCGTTTTATTATTTGTGTATTCCATGTTTGAATGTCTGTACGTCGTAATCGTTTTTCTTCTACTCCAATCGCTTTATACGCAGACACTCGGCGCCGACAAAACGTAAGCTTTTGATTCGTTCTGCTTTCGAAGACACCGCGTCGTCTAATACCTGACCATCTCATGTGCACGGGCGATGTACCTACGTGTGAAATGAATATATTGCGAAGTCGACATAGAGCCTACCGAACTTAAAGCTTATCTGAGGTGTTATTGTCAGCGCTCGTCATTCCTCCGTATTCAGAAAGGACATTCCCGTTCTCATTATACGTTCTAAAAATAAACCTGAATGATCGTCGTCGAGTTTTTTCGAGATTGTTTTTCGCGCGGTATCGTATTTGACGATGTATAATAATAATGTAATATGTTTATCCGACCGCAGGGGCAAGAAGAAGACAGCAAGACACGCGGCCCGTCAAGAAGCAGCCCGTCAACATGCTGCTCGTGAACAAGAAGCTAGCCAAGCAGCCACCCGTGCTCTCGAAGAGAGTAAGAAAAAGGCAGCGCAGCCATTGCCGACTCAGACCGAAGGCACAACGGAGCCACCGACTATAAAAGGTGAACAGGCACAGATTTTGCAGACACCACCGACAGCAAACGGCCAGAAGTCACCGACTGCTGCAACCGGTGAACCACAGAGGACGAAACCGACGAAGAAAACACCGGTTAAGCGGCGGACATTGCCGCCGCCGCCAGTTTTCAGCAATCCGCTGCAAATTTCCCAGTTAGATTCGACAGTGACTGGCAAGCATCAGACTTCGGCGCCACTGTCACAATCTACGGTCACCGGTCATCTGAAAAAACAAAAAGTAACGGAGCCACAGGTCACAGAATCTAGTGAGCCGCATGCAAACCAAATTAAGCCGAAAGTGACCGATATGCAATGGCCATCACTGCCACCGCCACTCTCAACGGTCATCGGCCAGCAAAAGAAGCAACAAGTATCGAAGCCACAAGTCACAGAAACTAGTGTGCCGAACACCATTCAAATAAACCTGAAAGTGGCCGATATGCTACGGACATCGCCGCCGCTGCCATCTACGGTCACCAGCCAACCAAAAAAACAACACGTATCACAGTCACTGGTCACAGCGACTAGTGTGCCGAAACCAATCCAAATAAAGTCGAAAGTGACCGCCACGCAACGGACATCACTACCGCCGCCATCTATGGTCACCGGCCCGCAAAAGACGCAAAAAATATCTCAGCCACAGGTCACAGCCACTAGTGTGCCTAATACTATTCAAATAAACCCGAAAGTGACCGCCACGCAACGGACAACACCGCCGCCGCCATCTATGGTCACCGGCCCGCAATTGAAGCAACAAGTATTGCAGCCACAGGTCACAGCCACTAGTGTGCCGAGAATAATCCAAATTAAGCCGAAAGGGACCGCCACGCAACGGACATCGCCGCCGCTGCCATCTACGGTCACCGGCAATCTGAAAAAACAAAAAGTATCTCAGCCACAGGTCACAGCAACTAGTGTGCCGAGTACAATCCAAATTAAGCCGAAAGGAACCGCCACGCAACGGACATCACCGCCGCCACCACCCTCTACGTTCATCGCCCAGCAAAAAAAGCAACAAGAATCGCAACCAAAGGTCACTGCAAATAGTGTGCTGAGTACAATCCAAATAAAGCCGAAAGGGACTGCCAAGCAACGGACATCGCCGCCGCTGCCATCTACGGTCACGGGCCATCTGAAAAAACAAAAAGCATCTCAGCCACAGGTCACAGCAACTAGTGTGCCGCGTGCAAACCAAATTAAGGAAAAAGTGACCGTCACGAAACGGACATCACTGCCACCGCCATCTACGGTCACCGGCCATCTGAAAAAGCCACAGGTCACTGCAACTAGTGAGCCGCATGCAAACCAAGTTAAGCCGAAAGTGACCGATATGCTATGGCCATCACTGCCACCGCCACCCTCTACGGTCATCGGCCCGCAAAAGAAGCTAAAAGTATCTCAGCCACAGGCCACTACAACTAGTGTACAAAATACAATACAAATTAAGCCAAAAGTGACCGATATGCTACGGACATCGCCGCCGCCGCCTTCTATGGTCACCAGCCAACCAAAAAAACAACACGTATCGCAGTCACCGGTCACACCGACTAATGAGCATCATTCATCTCAAACTACACCAAAAGTGACGGGCAACCAGCGGACAACGTCGCCACCGCCATCTACGGTCACCGATCATCCACAGTCATCCATGTCCCCACTGACAGGGAACGGTCAGCAGCGGACTTCAGCGTCGCCGCCGACAGTCACCGGGCAACCTCACCAGAGTCGACGGGACGACGCGCCCATGCCACCGGAAATCACGGCGGACGTATTGAAGACGCTGAAAGCGCCCACGCAGAAGACGGAGAACGTTGAAGGCAATGCGAATCGTATCGCTGAGGCCACCGTACCCGCATCCGCTACCGCGACATTGAACACCGGAATCAACAGGTAGGAAACGTGTTGTTTTTATTCCTCTCTCGGCATGTGAGAACGCACACCCACACGGTCACACACAATGATACACACGCACGCACGCGATTTGTTTTTCGCCTCTCTACGACCCTACCAGAGACTCGTCATTAAAGTTTTGTAACGTCCGCGGCAGACATTGGTTCAATCGTCAACAGTTTCCTGTATTTATTGCGCGCGTTAGATATTCAGCATATTACTATCGTTTTTATACTCGCTGACGTCCACTATCTATGTTAATCGCATTTTTTTTGAATCCACGTCACACTTCTTTTTCCTTGTTTTTTATTTCGTAGTCACACCGAATAAAGCGTTTTTACTCGAAAAAATAACTTCTATACTGACTTTTATTTGACGCACGGCGTGTGCAGCGGCTGGTCGGGGCCAGACAATGAAAGCGATAAATTAAAACGTCATCACGTGATTTGGCCGATTTGTCTGTTAAATAACATTACATCGTGAATCTGTCGACATCCGTGTGCTCTCATTGTTGCCTTTGTTGTTGTTTTCACGAACGATGTATCAATTGTTTACGTTTTCGACTTACAGTGATTCCGAAACGGCCATTCCCGCGTCCGTAAATGGTGGTACTTGTCACACTGAGCGACCGGAACCAGACCACAGCTCTGAACAGCACCCGATGAACACGTCCGGCGAGTATGGCCGAGTGTCACAGTCGAACCTACTTCGGGACCATTCCACCGCCGTCAGCGATGGTAAGCCGTTCATTCGTATAATCGTAATCGAATACATCGTCACAACACAGTTATACACACACACACACACACACACACACACACACACACACACACACACACACACACACACACACACACACACACACACACACACACACACACACACACCTCGGCGCTGGGAACGCGAGCCGAAATTTCGCGGAATATGCGAAAACAGAGAGCAGAAAATCAGTTTTTTTGTTTTGTCTTTGCGCCATCCCGTCTGACGATAGATTGATCGAACGAAATGTTGACAAATAGTGTCCTTAATTCGTTTGTTCTTTTTAGGATTTTCTCTCTCATTCTCGTTCATATAGATGTCCATAAGCACGTTGATACCACCGCAACACGGTAGCTATTTATCAATATATTGTAAAATAACTCATTATTGCTATTACATTATATACGCATTTTATTAATGGGTGGTTAGTAGTCTCCTTATGTTTTTAGTTTAATAATCTATTTACCATGCTATTAATAGTATTGTGTTTGTTTTGTACTACGTTGTTGAGTAATTATTTTTTTTTTAGCGACTAAAGTGTCCGGCAATCAGCTTGAAAATCCGGAAGGTGCAAATCTGTTTGTATACAACCTCCCTGAGGATTTCACGGATTCTGATATTGTGGCGATGTTCTTACCATTTGGTAACGTCATATCTGCAAAGGTTTACATTGATAAAATGACCAAACTTTCCAAGTGCATCGGTAAGTCACTTAATTACATAATCGTTAAATAACATTATAATTAACAAAATAATACTCATAATCAGAGTATTTTTTTAATTTTTTATTACGTGGTGTCCTCAATTTATAACCAGAAAAAAAAATTTTAACATGAGAGAACGAGTGACATTATTTTATTAAATATTTTAAAGAGAGTTGTAAAAGTTTTTGTGATTTTTAATGGAAATTGTTATATTTCGGAGAAAAAACAAATACGCTTTCACGTAAAATTGTATAAACATTAAATTTAAAATGACGAGAGTTTTTGAATACTTTCAATTAACATCACCTGTTCAACACATAATTATTTTACCCTTGCGAAATATTTGTGGTAATGTCATGTTCTGATTATGTATTTTCCTATTTTGGCCTGTAGATAAGTTAATTTAATGTAAACAGAACATAATAATAAGTAAGCTTTGTAGATATGCCACGTGGGGTCTAAAAAAGGGGTCGGCAAACCGCGGCCCGCATAGCCATTTTATGCAGCCCGAGACAATAATTTATAATTAGTTTAAACATATTACACAACACGTTATCTTTACTGTTAAAAATTCGGAAATACAATATTTTGCTAAAAAAATGTTGACCATATTTGGGAGCACTTATATTTGTGAAAAAACTTTTTCACTAATGAAATATTGGAAAAGCAAAAATGCTTCACGATTAACCGATGGTCACTTTAACGCTGTATTGAGAATTTCTACATCGAAAATAAATTCTGCTATAAATAAACTTGATGATGTTATTCAAACTTAAAAATCACATTAATTTTTATTTATTTCTTTAATTTATTTTTTTCTCCAATATTATACTATATTTTACTATGTATTTATTATTCTTATTATTACGACGTGTAATTATTATCATAACTTTGAATAAATAGTGATGATCTTAAATAAAATATTTTAATAATTATTTTAATATTTTGTGTAATAAAAAAAGGTGTGTTTCAAATTATGGCCCTTGAAAAAATTTATTTTTACGTTTTGGCCCTTGACTCCAAAAAGGTTGCAGACCCCTGGTCCAAAGGATAGAGTACGCGTCCCACATACTATGACATACTTATGTTAACACTAGCGATGCGTTATTAAAAAAAATGAAAAATTAAGTGTCGTTTTTTTATAGTTTTAAACATTAACCATGAAATACGCAGATATTTAATTAATTTTTGGCTTTTCTTATAGGGTTTGTTTCGTATGATAACGTAGATAGTGCCCAGGCGGCTGTACAAATAATGAATTCTTATCAAGTGGGTTACAAGAAGTTGAAAGTGGAACTAAAGAGACCCGAAGAAGCGTCCAAATCCAATTCAATTGCATGTTGATAAACCTTTATTGATGTAAGTGTATGTTTTAATTTAAATCTAGATACCACGTGAAGCTATCATAATATGCTTATTATATGTCACGAAAACGTAAAATATGTTGTGTTTGTGTATTTTTAGCTCTGAAACACGCCGTAATCTTGGTAAAAATCGGCGTAAGAAACATATTATCAAATAGTTACATAACATTTTAAAAAACTCGGACGCATTTTCGAGATGAAAGCGGAGAAATTCTCATTTCGCTCAAAAGGATTTTTCGTTTTCCATCAGATAAATAATCACATTTCATTTTCATGTCTTTTCAGAGAATTCCATTGACGCGTCTGATATTTGGTATAATTTTTATATTTTATTTAAAGTGTTTAGGTAAAGGTTGTATCCTAAAATTAAGATTTTACTAACTAGGGCTAGGTTTTGTTTGTATCATAGGATTTTGAAAATTTTATGTGACCCAATTTTTCATCCGCTAATATGAACAAATAATATAAAATAATCTTAATATTAAATAAATTAATTAAGAATATAGGGACTTATTAGACAGATAGAAACATATAGGACGAATGTATTAAGGATAAAAATTAATTCAATTTAGTATTATTCGACCTATTTACTGTCCACCAAACTCCTCTCGAGCATCTAAATTATTTTTACCGAAACAATCCTTTTTTTTGTGACTTAATAAATAGATAACTAATAATCAATTTTTGCTGTTCGCATTTTCACCATACAAAGAAATTATATTGCATTAAATACTTTAAAATAAGTTTATCGTTATCGGCATTAACAGTTAGGATTGACTACAATTTTTTCACAGCAATGTATCAAATTAAATTCACATACAAATAGGTACGTGTATGATTTAAGTAATAGCTTTAAAACCTTGAAATATTTTTGTCCACATTTTTATTTTAAGTACAATATTTCAAGATATGAGAATGAAGGTTTCAATATTTGAATCAATATCTAATATCCGTTACTCTCAATACTAAAGACTGATAATGATATTTCATATCTTACATTCATAATTTAAAATAATATGTATAGGTATACTATGTAAATTAATTGGAGCGTCAGTAGTTATAACCGTAAATGTAATGCTGATATTTAAATTCCGTTTTTTTTTGTCATTACATATGACTTAAAGTCCATCTTTTACCATGGTTATAAAAAATCCAAAACTAAAACCTAAACATTTTGGTTTTCATACGTGGGTACACACGCGAACGAACGAATTATATGAAATTATATTTTATGAAACACAACGAACGTCGTTTTGGTCTGGTCAATATAAATAAATGTTAATTAATATGGAACAAAAAGCATTTGCCGAGTCAGCTAGTATGGAAATAAATAGCTACTTAAGGCTCGTTTACCACTACACGTTTTTGACCGTACGGCAAAAAATCGGACGACGAAATCCGGATCATTGGCTCTTTACACATTATATGCTTTTGACCGTACGGTATAACATGACTTATGTACGGTTTCCAAGCTAAGTGTACTTTTGTACAGGTTTAGCATTATAAGAACACTTAAGTCATGCGTGGTTGTAAAGATCCACAAACAAATTATTGCACTATGGTGGTACACTTATACAATCGTCGCCGCAAAAAAAAGCAGAAATCGTATTTTTTGAGTATATCCTATTACTGCTAGGAGAGAGGAAGTAGGATTGTTTTATACATTGTTAAATGACCTACGAAATTATGCAAATAGGTTTTTCTGATTATTTCCGTATTTCAAGTGCTTATTTTGATGTATTTCATGGAAAACTCAAGGGTAAGCCAAACTTTTGTCCCACAATACTGGTCTCTCTTGCACGAGGGTAATTAAAAATTCGACATCGAATTCCGCCATTATTCAAACAATAGATTATAATAAGTTTAATAAATCAAAAATATTGAGTGAATATCGTGCCTGGAAATGACTGATTTAATTCTACCGTACGAATGAAATCGTTTATAATGTGAAAACATTCATTTGGTCACGTAGGCGACTAACCTTTCCGCGCCGTACGGCTGCCGTATACTGCTGTGGAAGTAGACGTTTGCTACACCGCCCGGCGCCGGCATTTTGCCGTGACCTTGTAATATGAAAGCGTATATTATGCTCTTCTTCGCGCCTCTACAAAAATATCGCCGTCCGGTGTTTTGCCGTTCGGTCAAAACCGTGTAGTGTGAAACGAGCCTAAATCTAAGATATTTTCCAGTAATTTATGCGATTACTAAGAAAATAAAAAACCGCTCGATTTTACGATTTGCTGTGTTTTTTGAAAATATAAATTGCACCAATTCATTCGAAAGTAAACCGATTTCAAAATTGTGTTTTCTGTAAGTATGCAGTTTTGAAGTTCCGATTTTTTAAACCATGTTGAAATATAGGCTATAAGTCACAGAACATCAATATCCACGTTATATATATATATATTTATCTATATATTTATTTATTTATTAATATAATTAAATAAATTCAAGTTAATTCAATTTTTAGTTAAACATACATAATAATTTAACTTTGCTTATGAAAAAAAGGCTTTTTTGTATTATGTATTTTTATTAATGATTGAACAAATACCGGTTCAAGTATACAATAACATTATGTACCAGGAAGTCGATCATTATATTTAAAAAAAATAATGCATGTCAATAGATAAAGAACAAATATGAACGTGTATTATTGAAGTTGACCAAAAAAATTGAACCCCTAAAAGTAATTTTTTGATTTACAACAAAAATGAATTGTATGACAGTTAATTTATATTTTATATTTCATAATCAGACAGCACAATATAAAGATAAATTTGAATACCATTCAATCATCGGAAAAATGTAATAATACAACAAAAACAACTTACATCTTATCAAAGGGAGAAAGGATATGCACATTTATTACACCTTCGATAACTGGCGAGGACTATGGGGTTTTTCAGCATAACAAAACGGGAAACATTGTCAATTTTTCATCGCAAGAAAGATAATATTACATTGAAAGTGAAATCTTAAATAATTGAATATTAACTATTTTTCAAGTTTTTTAGTTGGGAAGAGGAACATGTTGAATGTTCGATGAATACTACTAGTTATTCAAGCCAAAAAATCAAGGAAAACAATATTAACAACAATTTGCGTTCAACCGTCAAAGACATTCTGGATAAGTAATTAGTAGAAAATCAGATGGCATTGAATACAAATTTATAATGAAGTGAAAACAACACAATACAAATTATATACATTGCAAATTAATAAAAATCAAGTTTATACTTGAATATCTTTAGTAATACACAAAATTGTATGAGGTTTTTTATGACCACGCTTACTAAGAAAACTGCCGAACCGTTTGGTGGAAATTTTTTACCGTTATACCTGACAGTCTGCTGGGATTTCAGAATCACTTTTGTGGATAAAAATAAAGTGTAATGTTCTTGAAAAATTAATAATCAAAGCCGTCTCTGCGATGTCCACAAGAACGGGTCTTTTCTTATGTTCCCATTATGTGGCAATATTATTTACCTTTTTTCTAATTTTTTTTTCATAGAGCTGATCCAAATATCTTCCTGAGTGTCACCACATCGTCCGATTTTTTCTTTTTTTTTCTTTTTGTCAGAGGTGTGATTGTGTTTTTATGTTCTAATTTTGTGACAACACTATTTAACATTTTTCCAATTTTTTTTCACATTGTGCTATCAAATATTCCTATGAGTGATCTATTATTCACAATTTTATTTTATTCGTCTTTACAGTTACAATCGTTTACGCACTTTACCGAAATTATAAACTACGAAAAATTCAAAGAATGCCCAATATTCCCACTGACTTGCCGTTTTCATTCAAACGGCTTCACTTCTCGTTTAAAGTTTCTTTTGCCATTATGATTAACAAAGCTCAAGGTTAAACATTTGGGTACGTTGGCGTAAATCTTGTTTAGAGTGATTTTCACATTGATAGTTATACGTGGGATTTTCTTGAACGGGGGACCTGAATCATCAAATGATTTTGATTTCAACAAGAGATAAAACAAATAACGTCATATACTCAGTTTTATAAGACTTATTATCAACAACACATTAATTAGCATTTTTTTTGTATCCTATAATCATTTTTAATAAAAATATTTTAATAATTTATACCACTATAAACATTTCAATACATTTTCTTCAACCATTTTTTATACTTACTTGCCGATCACATAAAACGGTAAAATTTGAATAAAAAATGCTACATATCATTGCTATTTGCCGAAAACAAAATAATCAACCAATCACGGGCGAAGCCGTGGCCGGTCGGCTTGTAGCTAGTTACATATTACAGTGAAACCTGTATATAACGGACAGACGCGGGACCAAAATAATTGTCCGTTATATACAGGTGTCCGTTGTAGACACGTTTCAATGTTTTAAAAATAAAATTAATCTACAAATATGATATATATAATTATTACGTATATTTTATTAATACTGTTTTATATTTTATAATATACATTATAAGGTATATTCTTTATTAATATTATATATACCAACCTCCGCTAGAGTCTTTAAAACGAATAATGTCCCCCTTTTGTTTTAAATTTAAAGTTTTACGCGAAATGGCGGTGGCATTGTTGAAAAAAATATGCATGTATGTACAACTCTGACTGCGAACCGCTAGAACTGAATAAAAACGTTAGATACTTATGGTTGACATTTATACGTATTGCAATTTATAACTTACTGTTAAGTATTTACCTAGTATGTATTTAAACTTCGTAAAATCAATAGGTGCTCGCAATTAGCGTTATCGTAATCACCGATAATGTAATTGGTCGTAATCCTAAGACGTTGTTTCGTTGTACATATTTTTGTCCGTTATGAAATCGTCGGGTTAAATATTATAGTGTCCGTGTCCGTTATAGAAGGAGTCCGCTATAGACAGGTCGAAATACATTGGAATTACTATCTTTTTGCTGGGACTTGGTCATTTTGTCCGTTAAGAGAGGTGACCGTTATATACAGGTGTCCGTTAAGTCAGGTTTCACTGTATATTTTTACAATCCAGGCACCTCACAATCGGTGTTAAAAATCCACAGCACTATAGTGACGCACATGCAACACGTATTTTTATTTGTAGTGTAGAGCAATATACGAAATTGAAAATACATATATTATTTTATCTGTGATATGTGCGATATAATCTCGACGACTGTCACGATGTCGGCAAGACACTGGTCCTTCTCAGAGGCCGATAGAGGACAGCCGGTCGAAAATTTTCGGATTTACTCGCAAAATGATGGACTTAAGAACATGTTCAACGCACAGACTCGGGGTAGGCACCAACGTCGATTTTCGGTTGGCGTTTGATGAACTCGAGTACTGTACGGGTGTAAGATTCGGGTAATTGATAAATTCCTTCCAATATTTTACATAATATTATTGATAAATAGTATCTAAGAACCACCTGATAAATTAGATATTCACACAAATTAAATCCTCTTGTCGAATATCTATGGTAGTATAATATTATAACTTTTTCAATACATTCGTATCACTGTTAAAGAATTGGGAAAAATCATATTATATTATTTAAACTTATTATCGTGAAAATAACCCATATAAAAATAACACTTTCGAATCAATTAATAAAATGTTTCTAGACTATAAAAATAAAGTTTTATTCATTTTAGTCGTTATGATTTTAATTTATTATCATAAAAGAAATTTTACAGAATTTACCAAATTGCGTTATTATTATTTATTACATTATTTTATACTTTTATTTAAAACATAAAATAACAGATTTGATGTTTGAATAATTTATTTACGACCCGGATATTAATTTCGTAATTATGTGGATTGAAGAAACAATGTTCTTGACAACTTGAGACTAATCATTCTACTAAATAGAAGACACTTTTGGGAAAATTCATCGGTTATTCATAATTAAAACTTTTTTTTTTTTAATTTTTTGTTAAATAGAACACTGTAATTTTTTGAACTAAGTAAAATAATTGATTATGATTACTATGAATATGCTGTTTTATATTATTATTATTATGTTTAACGCATCTTTTCATAATATTAAATTTATTGACGGTATTTCTCTCTTATAAATAAACGTATAGATGATTTATAATTATTAAACAGTGCTGCTGTAAAATTTACTTACTGCGTTTTTCTTTAGTGAATAGTAATATGAACGCTTAATACCGCCAAGAAAAAAAACATTCAAGTACCTTTTATTCAAGTTATCAGTGAATATGTTTTATACTGCATCAAATAAAATAAAAAATAATGAAGGTATGATAAAATGAAAAATGTTTGTTGATGTAAAAAAAGTTTATTACGTAAAAATCGTAAAACAATTTATTTAAACGCTAATAAAATTAAATTCTTTGTCGTGATTTTTGAATTTTTTTCAGTATAATGAGTGTAGGATATATATATATATATATATATATATATATATATTTATTTATATGCGTAAGATCATATTTATGTTTCAGAATTTTTAATCAAATATTAAAAATATATCATTCATAATCTTCATCAATTTTACTCTAAAATGCTGTAGCACAACGTCGTAGAGATATTCTATCAGTGAGAACCGGTGGGCCGACAGTGTCGACGATACTCATCATAATCTCTTTTAATTTAGCCATAGCTAATTATAATTTAGTGAGGTGTGTTGTACAAATCGTACCGTGCCAGAACTGTACACGACTTGTATAGTTCACGTCTCGCGATTTCTATTGTGCGCGTACGACGGACATGTGTAATAATATAGACCGGGGGGCGCGAGATTGTTTTAGGCATGGACGAAACAGGGCGTCAATAAAACTATATTTTTGCACACACACACACACACACACACACACACATGTTTTAATGTACGTACGTCGTAATCGTTTTTCTTCTACTCTAATCGCTTTACGTGCAGACACTCGCCTGCTGACAATACGTACGCTTTTGATTCGTTCTGCTCGCGTAGGCACAACGTCGTCTTCAACTTGTCCGTCCCATGTGTCACGGGTGACGTACGTGTGAAATGAATATATTGTGAAGTTGACATAGAGCCTACCGAACTTAAAGCTTATCTGAGGTGTTATTGTCAGCGCTCGTCATTCCTCCGTATTCAGAAAGGTCATACCCGTTCTCATTTTACGTTCTAAACTACTCAGCAGCACTAAGTTCAAATGGTTTTATTTCTTGAATAATCAAGTCAAAAATAAGAAATTATAATTATGCAAAAGCTACTTCTCGTAATATTGTAAACCAGAAATTGCAATTGTTGTTAGTTTAAATAAGTAATTTTTCAGTAGTCAAAACTAAGTAAAATAAAAACACCAACTTCAGTTGGCCCAACCCGCTTTTGAATAGAAGAGAAAAAGTTATTTTAAATAAACTTTGCATAGGATATACTAAATTAACTCACGGATACTTTATGGCAGCAGAAAAACAACCCAGGTGCACTACATACAGAACTAAACTCACAATCAAACACATTTTCACAGAATGCCTCCAGTACATCGATGAACTAAAGAATTTCAACATTCCAAACATCCTAGGCGCCGTACTATGATCGGGCATACAAAGAGTCAACGAAATCATAATATTCTTGAAAAACATCAATTTATATAATTCAATATAATTAAAAAAAAAAATTCAGTAGTCTTAATATTTTTTCTGTTAGTGAGGAGAAATTTTCTAAAAATTGAGTAAAAACGGTAAAACAAACTGAAAAACCATGATTTTCATAAAATCTATTTTTGATATTTAGTTATAAATCCAAAAATAACAGTGATAGACATTTTAACTGGGCGCCAAAAGCAACAATATTCCTAAATATGGGATTTTAAAATTCAAATTGCATTTTTAATATTCAATGATAAATTTATATTTATTATTTAAAATATTTATTATAAAACAAAATCAACCAGGTTTTCATTTGCTATTGTTAAAAAAAAAGGCGTATTACATTTATATTCAGTTCCTTGTCAATAGATGCACTATTTTCTTCAATTGCATTTTGCGGATAAAGACGAAAAATAAAAAAGATTGAATTTTTCAAACAAACTCATCATTTAAATAGGTTAACATAAAACCTAACCACAGTACTCGTTATTGTATAACTTCTTAATATATATATATTGTTGGAAACAATGTATCTGCACATCCAGACCAGTCAAACTTTGTCACTGTTGTTCACGTCCCTCGAAAACCCGACTTTATTTTTACTTTTATATCGAATATATTCGTCGTGTGCTCGGCTGCTTTGTTCGAATTTAATTTGAATTTTAAAAAATTACTGGTTATACGTATGTTTTATGTTTGTTTCGTATTACTTATTTTTAAGTAAATATCAATACGAAGTGGACTAAAGAAATGGTCTGCCAACTGATTTAAATCACGAAAGACCGGCAATATGGTATCAGATATATTTAGGACGACTAAAGCTAGCCATACACGATCCGGTTTGCCGGAGAGGTAGGACTGCGCAGTTTAACCTGCACAGTTTTAACCGATTTCCGACGACGACATACACGCCACGATTTGCCGGATACGCAGGACTGCGCAGTCACACGCTTTCCGGCCAATAGTCCTCAGCTGCGAGTCGTCGAATGTTCAAAATATTTATATTTTTTGACATTTTTTTTAAATTCACATTAAATTCAGCCCTAGACGACGACGCCATAGCTTTGGTAGGCTTAGCTCTAGATCTTAAAAACTACTATGCCGCAAAAGTGAACCAGCCGGTCGAACGATACCAACACACGGGCACACACGATCCGGTATGCCTGTACGGGTGACTGTAAGTTGCGTCCCAATGTACCTTTTTGATGTAAATTGCGGCCCGCATTTTATCAGGTACTACGTAAGTTGCGGCCCGTGTTTTTTTTGTGTATACGTAAATTGCGTCCCGATTATTTTTTGTGTATACCTAAATGTTGTCCCTAGTATTTGTTGTGCATAATATGAAAATTGCATTACAACCAATATTTTTCTTCCCATTTTATCAGACTTAGGACTGTCAACATTATTGTTATAATATTGGTATGGTTAAAAATATTGGTTTTATTATTATTATTATTATTCAGTATATTGTTTTTGTAAAATATTTGTTTATTATGAATTATTTATTTATTTTATTATTTGAATATTCTGCCCACATTTCTGGTGAAAAGTCAGCGTTGTGTTTTATATATGAGTCTAATATATAATCAGTAAATTCTAATACTTTAGAATCTTGTGGTTGAATTGCCATAATGTCTTCGGTAAAACAGTTTTCAATATCATGTGGATTTAAGAAAGGAAGTCCAAAAAATAGTTGTAAAAAATTACTTATTTCTGTATTTTTTTTTTTTATAATTGGTACTAAGCCCTAGCTGTTGTATTTTTCTGTGCCAACTTTGTCCTAGATGGAATCTACACCCCTTTACTTGTATAGAAGGCCAGACAGTATTTGCAGCAGCATGTATAGCCTTTTCAAAATCTACATACATTCGAACCGGGTTTAATAGCATATCATTTTTTATACATTCTTCTATTAAATGTTGAAATGCAGCAGTATAGCAATTAGTTGATTTTGATGGCAGCAAAAAATAAACAAGTGGAACATAATTATTATTTATTACACCGTGAATAGTAAACAATTGATAATATAATTTTGGGCAACTTTTGAAAGTACCGTCTACAAATATCGTGTTTAAACTGCATAAAGCTTGTAAATTACGAATTGTCGAGAATCCTAATATATTTGTTTCGTTATTATTCACTAACAAAAAATCTTCACCTCTAATAGTTTTAAATTTCATATTTTTGAAAGTGTCGTGAATTTGGGTTAATGTATTAGGTAATTTGGGCAACTTTGAAGATCGAGCATTATGGATATTTCTTTTTATTAATAAAACCTCTTTAGTAGTTATATTTTCAATATCATCATTTTTCAGTTCAGAATGTAACAGTTTTGATGGTCTAGTGAACATGTAATCTACTGCTTTTCGTTTTAAATTATTACTAAGTTTTTGTCTACTTAAAATATTTTCTGGTAATGGTTCATGATTATGTTCATTAACACTTTCAATCACAGAATTAAGGCTATTGAATTTTGAAAAGCACTTACACGTTTTGACGGTGCAACACCAACGTTCAATATCATTTTTCAAAAACTTATGAAATCGAAATTTATAACCACCAATTAATTTTATTGTTTTATTTTTTTCACTTGTCATCACGTCCATTGTAAGTACACAAAATCACCAACTTATTCGCGCACACGTATAGAACAGTTATCGGTGAACTAACATGACATTCTTGTGTTCGTTGTACGTCTCTGCTTTATCTTGTTAGATATTTATGATGTTATCTGCTGTATATTGCTTATAAATAAATTTGAGCAATTTTCCGTCGGACGCAATTATCGATAGATAACAGACACACGGGACGCAATTTACGTATACACAAAAAAAACACGGGCCGCAACTTACGTAGTACCTGATAAAATGCGGGCCGCAACTTACGTATGTTGTTATAGTGACCTTTTTATTGGGACGCAACTTACATTCTCCGGCCTGTACAGTCATGACTGCGCAGGCCAAAAGAATCGTTTTTCGATTTTTTTCCGGCCGCCTGCACAGTCCCCGAAAACTGCGCAAATTTGTTACACACACGTTCCGGAAAAACTGTGCATTCCGCCTGCGCAGTCCGACCTCTCCGGCAAACCGGATCGTGTATGGCTAGCTTAAATGTATTTTGTTTTATGTTTTTGGTGTGGACGTGAATGTTTCCCATATTCGCCGCCGATATTGTCACATACATTTCAAAAAATTTGTACCTGATACTGTATGCGACAACGTTTCCTTGGTGTAGACACGGCTTTAAATGCATATTTTCATTGATCGATTTTCCGAGATAGGAGTTTCTTCATTAATGTACATACTAATATGTTAGTAGATCTCATCACATAACTGTGTAAGTTTCCTCACCACCTTAGCTCATTGAATAGCAAACAATACATTATTATTACAATAATGTATTATGTGTTATTTTAAAGCATGAGGTATTACACATGGCGCGTTTTTTTTTTTGTTAAGTGGTTTCCCCAGGGAGCAATTAAAGATTTGCTCACTAGACCTATTCCACTTTTCTGTAAATTGAAAAAAGAAATTTAAAAAAATTTGACAAAAAAATTTTACATATTTATATGAATTTTTAATTTGTTCATTGTCTATAAATGACAGAAGAGTTTTTATATCATTGCATTATAAATGAAAATAATTTTTTACACTTTGAAAATGTGTATATAAAAAATTGTTATCATCATAGGACCAATACACATAATTTGCATTATAAATATGTATAGAAGGATTCAAACATAAAAGTTCCAAAAAGTGAATTACAAATAGTAGGAGTAGGTACACCGAACGAATGCATCACACAACTCCACGCATCTTTACCCATTATTACCATTATAAAATGCTTATATCTCATACAGGTACGCACAGCATGAATTTTCAAGCATGCAAGTCCCAATGTTAATTTTGCGTTTTGCTGAGATTGGAAAATACATACTTTACGTTCAAGTTTGAATAATTACAGCACTTTTTTTAGTTATCTTCAACACCAAGTACCATTTAAAATATAGTATTAGGTATTACCAAACAGAACAATTCTTTTGGAAAATAAGTCAATAATGCAAAAATATGTTAGCACTACGTCACTACTTTAAACTTAATTTGCTTTTATTTTAAACCCATCGAATAATACAAAATATATGTAAGACAGTATTTCTAAAAAAAATATACATATTTCATAAAATGTCATAAATAGTGGTAAGCATTTAAACAATGTAAAAAAAAAGGAAAAATTTTTTCATAAAAATATAGATAGCTCTATTATTTATTTATTATGTTTTAACTTTAAATGAAAAAATATGTATGCACACTGACGTTGAAAACGGAGCGAGTATGTTTAAAAATTCATACTGTATATTTTAAATTGAATTGTTTTAAATTCTAACTATTTAAATATTAAAAACAAAAAAAAGCATTTTACTTAATAATATTATGTTTCATGTTTTGTATTTTTGTTGGTAAAAAAATGGTGGTAAAACATTTGAAGAAAAATTCTTCAAAATCACCAAAATCAAGTAAGTGAAAAAAAGTAGTTCAATAGCGGATTTAAAACATATCCAATTACATATAGCGATAAAACATTTTTATAAACACAACTTGAAAGAAGTTCAGATTTCTGTTATCATAATCGGACCTATTCTTTAAACACACTACACATAATATATTTTATCATACACTTTGGCGTTGAAAATTAAAATCCAATTCAGAAGTACTAAATACGATACACGTTTAATTAAAAAGATACATACATGTTAATTTAACGAAGAACATTTTATTTTTACGAGAGACACTTTTTCTTTAGAAAATGAGTATTTTAATTTTAAATGAAAACAAATACTGTAAATATTGGTTCTGGTTTATGCTATTTGCATTATAAATATATTAGATAAACTTACACGTTTTTTTTAAAATTATCATTCTTTTTATTTTTTTTGTTAGGAAAGGGTTATAAACGAAAACGGTGAAAACCTATAAGAATTATACTACCTAGCTACTATGTTTAAATTGAATAATTAACAATTTTATTTTTATTTCATACTCAAATTGAAAGATAAAAAGTCACCCGGTTAAAACGACTTAATCACCAATAAAATACTAAAATTTCTCCCAAAAAAATCCATAATGCTCCTTACCTACTTATACAACTCAATGCTCAGATTATCTTATTTTCCACTAATTTGGAAGTTCTCAACAATAATCCTCATACACAAGCCAAACAAACCCAAAAATGAGGCTTCTTCATATCGACCTATTAGTCTATTACCGGTATTGGGCAAACTATTTGAAAAAATTTTGCTCCGAAAAATCAGATCAATCACCCAAACTCAAAACATAATCCCCGATAATAAATTCGGATTTAGATCCAAGCATTCTACCACTCAACAAATCCATAGGATTATAGACAAGATATCTACCTCGTTTGAGAAAAAAAAAATTGTCCTGGCGTTTTCCTCGACATATCACAAGCGTTCGATAGAGTATGGCATCAAGGCCTACTTTTCAAAATTAAAAAAATTCTACCAGCACCACTTTACTTAATAATAAAATCATACTACTCTAATCGCACATTTGTCGTCAGGCATGGTAACGCATTCTCTCCATATTTTAAGATCCAAGCAGGAGTTCCCCAAGGAAGTGATTTGTCTCCTGATTTTTATAACATATTCACCGCAGACATACCAAATGCTGATAATATCCTAATCGCCACATACGCAGACGACACAGCAATATTAAGTGAACATAGTAACAACACTGAAGCATCTTCTAATCTCCAAACACATCTTATCAAAATAGATAAATGGGCATCAAATTGGAAAATCAAAATTAATGCTGAAAAGTCATTCCATGTTCCTTTCACCTTAAGAAAGGAAATCTCACCTGTCCTTTATTTTGGGGGTATAGAAATTCCAATTGAAACCCAAATTAAGTATTTGGGCCTGATCCTAGACAAACGTCTCACCTGGGGCCCACATTTAAAATCAACAAGAAAAAAACTCAACAGCAGATTACACCTACTCCGTCCTATTCTTAAATCAAATCTTTCCCTTAATAGTAAACTAATTATCTATAAGTCAATGTTAAGACCCATTTGGGCCTATGGAATACAGATATGGGGTTGTGCCAAAGCATCCCAAATAAAAACAATTGAGGCATTTCAATCAATTACCCTCCGTTTATTAACCTCCGCACCTTGGTACGTTTCCAACAACTCACTCCTAAATGATCTTAACATTGAATCCATAAACAAAGTTGCATCCAACCACTATAAAAAATTCCACTCAAAACTAGCTACTCATGCTAACCCACTTATTGCCATTCAAGGTAGAGTAAACTTGCCTGAAAACCCTCCTCGTCGGTTAAAAAGACGTTGGTGCAGGGATTTATTAAATACCTAACCTAAATGCCACCTGAGGGTACTGTCACTGGACAGCCACCCTCCTCATATTATTCATGTGATGTAAATACTATTCTATTTTTAGCCTATTTGCTTATTGTACATATGTTACAGATTGTAAATTTTTCTATTTTAATAAAAAAAAAAAAAAATTATTTTTAAGAGTTTTTTTATGAAAACTAAAGAGGTACTATTAATGATAATAATTTTTTAAATAGCTGCAGGCACCGCGAAACCACGCATGTCTAATATATATTTTTCCATCTTACATTTAATCAGAACAATATAAAAACGAGTATACATTAAGAAAACATTACGTGAAACCGGGTTTAGAACGAAATAGTACTGAACACGGTAACAGGCTAAGAAGAGGCATGGCGAAAATTATTATCAAAAGGTATATATAAGTGTGGGCAAGGGAATTTATTCAGGACCCTTGTCTAAACAAATGATTCTTGGCCGACGTGACTTACCCGGTCCACTTACCTGAAACGGTCCGGCCGATCCGATCCCCGTCACCGGTCTCTTTCTGCAGCTTCTCCGCGTCCGTCGACGAGGACTCGGCCACGGGTCCGATCGCCGGCCTCGAAGACGACGAGAACGGCATTGCCGCGAGTCTCGCGTTCACTGCGTCTAGAGTCCACGTGGATGACCGGAGCTCGCCGGTGGTCGGCGGCAACAGATTTTCGAAGAGCTCCGCGAACGCGGCCACGGTCAGCGCGAGACCATGGCTGACGGTTACGGACAACGGGACGGCGCGGCGACGGCAATCGACCGTGACCGCGGTCAAGTTCGCCCATGTCCACGGCCTGGGAGCCGTGTACAGTGGCATCATAACTTGGTCGACCGCTCGTTCCTCGGGTACAGTGGCCTCCGTACAGACCTGCTGTACCGCGGCCTGAGGTGCTCCGACCGAGACAGGTGCTAGCTGAGCGGTCTGTAAAACACACACACACACAAACGGATGAAAAATCGGCAAAAAATCGTCAACAACGTGAATACGGAGAGATAATGATCGACGGTGAATCGACTGGGCCCGACGAGTCTCGACAATGATGGAAAAACTATTGACAATTTTAATCGAGGCCATCGGTGCGATAACGAAACCGCCCCAAATTTTTGACATTGGGAAACAGTCCGTTTTCGCTCTTGAAATCACTTCGTAAATTAACATGCGATAACGGCTCGGGTGCAGCCACCCGGTGAATATCAAGTGAAGGTGGCTGAAACCGATTTTGAAATGAATTTTATAGTTGCTAATTATGCCGTTAACTCGATATGATAAATTTTCCGGTTAGTCCGTTACTTCACCCACGGCCTCAATAATTCAACCCGACGACTGTCGGTATGAAAACGATTTCGAACCATCTTGGCGGCGCGTGTTCGTAAAACACTAAGTTTTCCCGACCCGGGTCCGACGGGGATTGATTTACAATCGTGATTCGTAACGACTCATAAGCGTCGAGCCTCTTTGTCTACGATGTCCTACGACGTGAACTTAATAAACCATCCCCCGGGTCAGAAATTCGGAGTCACGCCGCTAGACTGAAATAGTTATTCGATGTGCTTACGTATCTCTCCCAGGCGGCGAAACAAGACCGGTGCATGATGATTTTGCAATCTGAAAAAGTATGTTTTGTTTAATAATCGTTCGATAAACTCTCGAGCTGCGACGAGCGAATAAAAGAAAAGCCGATTCGACTTATCCCTAGCTACGTGATACGTGATTAATCATACCCCAGCATTTTCTGGCTTTCCAAAATTTCCACACCCGAAAGTTACACACCGCGCACTTTTTTCCGAATTTGACGATTTTTATCGAACTCAAATGCATGCAACTAGAATCCAAACATGTAAACGTAATACATTATGAAATACGGCTATTTAAAACAGACGAATTGTATAGTATTATGTCGTCGTATAAGTGTACCTTATGGACGCCGGGGTGGATTTTTCGTCGGTAGTATCGCTTTTGGTCATCTGCGAAATCAAATCGATTATTCGACCGTTAAATTAATAAAGCTATATACGGTATGAAATATGAAATATGACCGGCCAAACGTTTCACTTACTTTTTCTGATACAGTGTTCATTTCTAGGTACACGGTGTTAGATTCTCTAAGGAAAATAGTACTGATAAATGTTTAGAATACAATTCAAAATATAAACTGTCTTAAGTGTCGAAAACAATAACGGTTCGGATCACAAACGCGTTATGATAGTTTTAATGATTTATTTCCATTATGATTATCTTTTATAATACAAATATATCACTATGGTACGTTTCATCGAATAAATAAACTGTATAGCCAACAAACGGAAAAAATCCACCTATCTTTCAGACATACGAAATCACTCATCGAGGGTGCAAAATCCGTTTGGTGTAGTCAACTCGTTTGGACTCGAGATACATTTTCACGGCGCAGTACGGACAACACATATAGCAAGTACACGAATTCTCCGAACCATAGTATTAAAATGGCGATTTTAAAACTGGGACGTGCAAAAAAAAAAAAAAAAAAAAAATATAGTGAAAAAGAATAAAATGTTTAAATGATTGATATTGTACATCTATTACAATCTTTTCTACCCTAAAACTTATTTACTCATTTTACAAAATTTTAAAATGTTTATGTTATTATTATTTTTAATTGCTCGATTGATTAAAATGAATAAATAAATACATCCTACGAAATATGTTTTATTTCAACAATTTCTTTTACTCAAACTACTTCTTTATAACTTACTATAAATTCTTTTGTGTCAAAAATATAGATTAACAACACATTTTTTTGTATTAGAAATCTGGAATGAATGCAAAATGTTTATTTACTTGTGTTGTTTGGTGTGAATTGCATACACACAATTGCATATGAGTACCTACAACTGAGATGAACTTCATGCCATTCAATGGTGACTGACCTAGTTTTATCAATATCTAAATATTATAGAAATAAATGAATAGCTGTTCGCTAGTATCAAACGTCTCGCCGGCCGCGGTAAATCGCAAGTGTCATACCGCAATTATTTCATGGTTTGGTTGGTCGTGGTCGTGGTGGAATAGCAGTTATATGTGATTAACTTACACTAATTTACTGGAAATTATTAGAAATAAGAAAATTTAAAATTTAAATATTGTATAAAATGACACAACCCTTTTTACAACACAAAAACATATCATGTTTATTTTATAAATAATTAAAATACATTTAAAAAAAAAGAAAAAGGGGAAAATAATTTCAAAATATTTTATCAGACTTATTTATTTACGTGTAAAACTTTAAATTGTTATAAATTTTCAATGTAGTCCTTTTTAAATATATGCATTGGAAATTCTTTGATATTTTTTAATTTAAATAAAATTGCGTGCCGGTCAATAAATTCGTGGAGGGATTTGAACCCCAGAAACCCCCTAAATACACGGTTGGCAGTTAAGTGGAAATAATTACTTTGCCAATACAAATACTTTTCAAACCCACTCCATCCCCCCTAAAAAAATTCCCACTGTTATAAACGTATTAATGAGTGATAAATTTAGAAGTGACGAAAACTATTGATTAAATAATTCACTGGTGCTGGCAGAGCGGTTTCATAACGAACGGGAGAGCAACAGGGTTTCTTTATTTTTTGCCGAGGTCCCGTGTCTGCAATGTCTGGAACGACGTGTTTAAATTGCACTCCTTCTCGCGGCAACATAAAGTCAATGGTAAAGGTGGTCGTGTCACCTTCGATCTGGGCGCTGAAGAATAATACTCGGCGTAAATGCTCAATGTTGTCTTTCGCTATGCCGAAGATTTTCGTGAAGTGGTTTAAGATCATATCGTGTATTTTGATTAAAACGTCCAAACACGAATCCAAATAATGTGACACGGAAGTGAAGGCCTATCCCATCCATTCATAGACCAATGGAATGGACGCGGACGTCTCTGCTTCCTTGTAGGTCGTGGTGCTTATATGGATGGTCTTGGTGTTTGATCCTCCGTCTGCATGTCTTTGTTCAAATCAACAGATTGATTCGTCGATTCGTTGGCAATCTCCAGGTCATGGTCTGATATAGAACGACATGAGTCAAATTTCGTTGAAGACAGTGGCGTATATACACGGAGAGGAGGGGGCGAAAAGCCCCAGAATTAAAAAAAAATTAAATTTACGTCATAATTGAAATGTATAATTATATAATAATTATACTTACAAGATTAACCACACTCAAATTGTATATTAATATTTTATTATGTTATAACTTGTAATTCGGCAATAATAGTGATGAGAGACATTCAGAATATAGAAAGCGTTTTTTGGACCCCCCCCCCTCGAAGAAATAATTTGAAAATACGACACTGCAGTGCACTGCATGGATGATCACATCTGGAACACACGAAAATTGATGTGCCTTTATTGATATACATAAGAGCAATTAGGGAGCAAATTACCCGCGATTCTTTTCAGGTCTTCCCAACCACAGTGAAGCTTCATCGCAATTGCACTGTTCATCAAAGTTTTGCAAGACCAAATTTTTCTTTTATGGCTTCAAGTTTTTCATGGTTGAAATGCACAAGAATCATTTTTTTAAGCTCAAAAAAATGATTTTTGTTATGAGTTTTTTTGAGCTCATTTTTTTTTTTTTTTAAATAACTTATAAGATAGAAAGTTGATTTTGTACATTGAGGCCATTTGTTCATAATTCTTTACTACTATCTCATTTTTTATGAAACTCTTGGATGAAGACTGGTGCACTCTAACCAGGTTCCTCACAATGAAAATCTGTAAAATTATCACACGGTCGACGGCCCATATACTCGTATTTGATAACATTGTATCTTACAGTAAAAAAGTATTACATACCTACAAGAAATAAAAAAAAATGTTAAATTTTCAAATTCAATTTAGGATTATGCAAATATTACAAATATTAATACAAAAATAATAACCACTTCATATGTAAATGCGGAAATAAAATGGTTATAAAACTACACCTTTGAAACACTATGACCAAATGATTTGATTATTTTGTTTTTCAATGGAATATATATATATATATATATATATATATATATATATATATATATATAAATATATAAATATATATATATATATATATATATATATATATAAATATATATATATATATATATATATATACACACATATAAGGATGTCCCTTATTTCTGAACTTCAATTTTTTTGAACCCATTCCCTCTAATTTTTTTCTGTTTGATCTGAAACTACCGAATATGAAATATTTCCCTCCTAGAATAAAGTCAACCCGTGCAGAATCATCGTCAAAGTTTAATGTATATGAATTGTCCTATTCGGGGAAAAAAAATACCTAAATGGAAATCAAACATTTAACTAATTTTTTTTAGCATAATATAAGTTATGCACCGTTATTCAGTTGTATTTATCGATTTTAATGATATATTTGGATTGTGTATACAGTTATTTTTAGCTGAAAAATAAATTTTAGCGCTCCGTGCTGTGGATATTTAATTGATTAACGACGAAACTATTATTTAATACGAGCTGTATTCATCAAACGTGATTTTCAAAATGAGATTCCCAAAGTGGTGACTGTACACTGGGATGGCAAAATGTTACCAGCAATAAATGTCGAAAATTCTAAAGAAGAGCGTCTTCCCATTTTGATTTAATTTGTTATGAGTTTTTGGCAGTACCAAAATTGGAAAGTTCAAGTGGCAAAAATAAGGTTGATGTGGTCTTCAACACAGTTGCAGACTAGAATCTGACAAAAAAAGGTTAAAATTCTTTGTTGCAACACAACGGCTATAGTTTTAATGAACATAATAAACTTAGCGTATCAGTTTTTACAATAAATTTCTGCCACTGTAAACAACCCATATTATGTAAACACCCATGGTAGGTACATAATAGTAATGATACAATTTTCTTTCGAACTATTGAATTATTCAAACGTTTGAAACGAATTTAAAAAGCAGAAGAATTTTTAAAAATAGTTTTTTTTTTAAACTCATCATTTCATAATAATTATATGATGTATTCATGATTATGAAGGACACGGAGATAACAAACCTGAATGTCAGGGTTATAAAGTTTTCATCCTCCCGGGCGGAGCTATAACAAACCAACACCGATGTTTATTTCAAAAACGTCATTTTAAAGATTAATTTTTATCGTATTTTTTTTTTAAATTTAAGTTAATATTATTTTTGATACACCACACTGCGGTTTAAACTTTAGACACATCAATTTAAAAATGTATAAAGCAATTTCGACTTTGTGTTATCGATAATAATATTGTTTAAATTCTTGTAAAGTGAAACGGATAAATTTAACTATAAAGTAGATAAGTTATGATTTGGTTATTGAAATTTTTTCAGTATATTTATTCAGACTTACATTTTAAATATTTTTTAGCCTTACATCTATAAAAATGTTAAGTTTCAGAACAGATTCACACAATAATAGTTAACAGTTTGGTTGTATTCTTCTGTAGTTGTACAGATTATATTATGAGAATAATGAGAATAATGTATTTAGTTGTGGTTAGCTATATAACATTATCATATTGTTATGATTAATATTACTCAAAAACTATATTATAATGTATACTATAATACTTATTATTTAAAAAACTATATTCAAACTTATTTTTGAAAAGTATCTTAATATACTCAAGACTTTCTTAAGTACGTATTTGTAGTATTAATAAAACGGTAAAAATAATTACAATTTGTAACTGTCATTCACACGTTATTATTTATTATTGAAATATTCCAAACCACAAGTATATATTTGATGACAATAAATAATAACGATTCTCTATAACTATTTCTAACACGGGTACCCAATAATATGAATGTAATGTGTCGCTTTTGCAACTATTATACCTATTATACTGGGTGCGACCTAGTTGAGAATTTAGCAGATAAACAATGTCAATATAATATACATTCTGGTGTATGAAATTATTTTAAACATCATTTTTTTTCAATTTAAATGAGTTTTCCATCATTTTGTTTTGCTTAATATAAAGTGATTTGACATTGTTTATAATTTGGTATATTTTTTGTTTCGTTTTAATTTCATGCACCGATTTTAATCGTATTGATACTGTTATAACGTTATATTCATAATGTTATATTCATAATGATGATCATTATATTTCATAAAATTTTTTTTCACAAATATTTAGCACGTAATTAGCATGAATTTGCATGAACAAATTCAGAATTCGCATGCAATTTCTTACGTGTTATATTCATAATAATGACGTTTTCAAACCCTACTTATTACAAATCTTCTTGTTCTTCTTAATGGCTTAGCAGTACATATAGGTCCATCGCTGCCACCAATCTTTCATTCCATCGATCCATATCATTCACATCCTCTATTTGCACATTTTCATGGATCATTATTAAATATTATTTTACAACGTCCTTCTACGATTTCACCATCTGGTACGGAGCCTTCCTATAGGTTTTTTACGCCACACTCCATCCTTCTGTAACTCGTTTTATAGCTTTTCCATTATGCCCTCCACACGTGCCCAGCCCATTATTCTATCCTCTTGATTCTGTTATACAATAATATATTCGGTCTTTTATATACACTTTGTAAGTTATTGATACGTCGCAGTAGAACCCAGACGGGAGTCCGCCGCCGTCACCACCGCCGTCGACCGACATCAAGTGTCGGACGGACTTTTATGGATGGCGCAACCGCGTGACACGCCCGCCACCAAATTCGTGGCTGAAAAGCCACAAATGGCCGTGGTAAGACCGTCAGCCACCCCTACGGTAAAGTACGCGGTCTCGGACCGCATCTTAGTTCTGTCCAAGCCAAGTGTCCGCAGCGACCGACGAGTATAAACGCGAGAACTCTGTGACAAGCCATCCAGAAGACGACGGTAAAAATTCGAAGACAAGACGGGTAATGTTCGTTTTTTCGTCACCAGACGAACCCGTGACGACAACAGGTACCGTCGTTTTGTTTAGTCGTTTTTTTTTCTTAATGGTCGCTTCATATACGTATACTATATGTTTATACGTTATCATTCTCGTACGACAGAATCTAGGATCATTATTATAGGGCTTTTGGTGAAGGGCGGATTTAGGATTTAAATGTAGGAGTGGGAACGTAACACTCAAACGTTATTTCTTTGTTTAAAAAAAGCCTCATAACCTATATATATATATATATATATATTTATATGTTATATGTAGGAATGCAGTTTTTTTTTGTTTTAACAAATGTTTCCCATTTAGAATAATAATATTAATATCGAATAAGTAGCATAAGTATAAATTATTAACATATGTTTAGATTTCATTAATCGTACTAAATACAGATCTCATATATATTTATAAACATTTTAAAACAAGTAAAAATTCATTCATAAAGACTTCAATCGTGTCAGACTTTAATGCCCGTTGGCCGTTACTCAATTATTTTTTCGTATTATTATTTTAATATTAGCCTATTGTTTGTTATTTATTTATAACAATAAGGTTTTGTAGTCAACGCGTAACTATCGATACCTATAATTTTCAGTGATACAATAGAAAACAGTTACACGAAATAGTACCGATTTACAGTTTATTATTTAGTAAAAATTTATTTTAACCTGACACAAAATTCTTTAGTCAACACTCGAATACTTAAATTCAAATTTTTTTAAATAAAAGCAATTTTTATTTCGTCATTTGAGAAAATGCAATCTTTCAACGGTAAATCCTACTCCACCAACGTAGTCCTATCCGAAGACCGCGTATTCCAGAGAAAAATTCAACAAGGATCCGTGACGTACGCCGCTAAGACGGAAAATAACATTGAAAAACGGTTAGTATTATGTTATGACGGGCACGGGCATAAGTCACGGGCACTGTTTTGAAACGCGAATGGCGCGAAATAAACATAACTAGAGCATATTCAACGCGTATATAAAATAATATAACTACGCCCCGGGGTTTTATCCGAAATCATTTTCCGTTTTTTTTTTTTTTAAATCCATCGTCTCCGGTCTAAAATCGCCAACAACTACTTAACGTTACATTTTTTCGCCCGTCGCAGTACGAGCCGCGTGGGCGCCGGTAACGACGACGTCGAGCGCGCGAATTCGCCGCCGCAGCAACATGCAGCAGCAGCGACAGGCAGCCGCCGCATGGTCCGGGCCGGTCTGGGGACCGGAAGCGAACCGTGGTCTGGTGTCGTTGAGCCGGTCGTTGAGGCGTCACGAAGAGGAACAGTGTGCGCGGAGACCGCCGGCGGAGCAGCAGGCCGGGGAACAGCAACAGCAACCGGCAGCCGCCCCTTGCCCCGGACCCGTCTGGGGACCGGAAGCCAACCGTGGACTGGTGTCGTTGAGCCAGTCGCTGAGGCGTAACGAAGAGGGACAGTGTGCGCGGAGACGGTCGGTGGAGCAGCAAGTCCGGCAACAGCAACAGCAACAGCAGCCCCGCGGCGGGTCGTGGCCCGGAGCCGCTCGCGGACGACAAGAACCGGCGGCGCCGACGGGACGGAGGACGACGAGCCACCGACCGTGCGGCCCCGCGGCAGCGTCGACGCGGACCCGGCGCACCACTTTTGACGACGCGCAGAGGTCACTACGCCGGGGTTCTGTCGGCGCGGCGGCGGCGCCAGGGGCACCAGCGGCACAGGGCACGTGTCGAGACCAATTCGACTGGATACCACGGGTGGCACCACGCCAATCGGGGATGACGGGCACCGGTGCGCACCACTTTACGTTCTCCGTGACCGGCACTTTCAGAATAGTCCACGGCGGGGCAGGCGGCGGTTTTTCGGCGGCGGCGGCGGCGTCTCCAGCGGCGGCGGCGGCTCCAGCGGCGGCAGGCAGGCCCGCTTCCGACTACGACGACGCCGTCCAGGACTACCTGGACAATCACATGGACGTGGACATGGTGGCGCCGCGCGAGGTGCTGCTGCCCGGGCGGCCGTACGTGCCCGTCGACTCGATGGCGTCCGACGCGCCGGTGCCCGACCACTGGCGCGACATGTTGGACAACCGCAGCTCGCTCGGGTGGCAGGGATCGCAGCCTCCGCCGCCGCCGCCGACGCCGCCGAGGAGGTCAGCCCGGTACTCGGCCGCCGCGGCCGGGCGAAGATCCAGCGATTGCCGAGCGGCCGGTCCCAGCCGCATCCCGCGGCCGTACGGTGGCGGGCGATGAGACGTCGCGAGAAGGGAGCTCGTAAGAGGATAGGACGCACGTTGTTGGACGTGTTTTTACCGTAAGTCATATTTCGGCGCGAAATTCACCAAAAAATTCCGCGTACCGGGGGTTGGGGGGAAATTTTTTTATCCTTACACCTACACAAAACTCGTACCATTCGATAGGCGATTTTCGCTGGCTCTCGTGCTTAACGTTCTGCCCCGGCACAGCAAAATATACTTTCTCAACCACTGATTCTTAAATTATTATTATTATTAGTTTATTTTTTTTTATTTTTATTTTTTTAGAGAACTTTGTAGCACACTTTTTTACATAGTTCATTTTCTTTCGTACTGGTTAATGATGAAATAATAAATTAAAAGTTCGTTAAATATTATTTTCTAGGTAAAAGATATTTAATGTTTTTTTTTTTACTTTGATAGTTTAGTTAGGTTAGGTTAGTGATTTATTTATGATATTTAGGTTAGTCATTTATTTATGATATCACATCTTTATAGTGCTTTGAAATTACTGGTTTTATAAATTCTATATGAAGCGAAAAATGTTTTGGTTATACAATGATTTATTTATTTTTATTTTTTTTACTTAGCTAATTTTTACACGGAGTTAGACCGAAGGTTTTTGTTTTGATAATATTATGTATAAAAAGCTGGTAAGTGAGATAATGGTGGTACAAGTTCGTCCTTCGTCCCTTCGGTCCTCGGAAAAGATATTGGTGATGAATGTATTAAGTTTTAAAGAAATGATGACTCAATTCTTTAGTATAAAACGATTCTGAGCAAAGCTTCAGTGTAATATAATATATTATTATTTAAATACTGTTTACGTATTTTACGGTTATTTGTATAATTTTTGGTGAGTTATAATAATTTATTAAAGTGTGTATAAAAAAAAATCCTGAGTCACGATTTTTGAATTTTTGTTAGGATAATTAGGTAGGTATATGAGTAAGGTCATATTAAATTTTCAGAACTTTTTGTCAAATATTTAAAATTATATTACATAAAAATTTTCAAACAATTTGGTAAATTAAAAGTTCTATATTTAAGTCAAAAGTGTTATAATTGTTCTGAAAATGTTGTCCAATATAAAAAAAAATGTATTTGATATTGGATAAAATGTTTGAGTTTCTAGCTTCAATACTTTTCGATTTATGACTAAATACCTAAAATCTGAACAGCGAAAATCTCGTTTACGGCGGATTTTTACCGATTTTACCGTTTTTACTCAGTTTTTCAATCGTTATTCTTGATTACTGGAAAAACTATGGAGATTTTGGAAAAATGTCCTCTTTAAAGTACCATCTCAGTTCAATTTCGAATCTAAAAAGTTGCTGACGAAACTTTTGGACAAGGATTTCTATACGAAAAAGTGTTTACAGAAAAAAAAAAAAATAATAAACATCATTGTAAAACCATAAGATCCTTCGCTTCACTCAGAATCTAAAATTTTAGTATTTTATAAATTATAATCATAAGCGTGCGTAGGATATGGGTGTAGTTGCTCTTCCATAAAGGTTTAATCTTTCCCAAATATATAATGTATAAATATTGCCAATATTAAACAGATTAATCGGTTATTATTTAGAAATTCGCAAAAATTTAATTTGTTCCAATGTAAAATATAAAGTAAAAGTTACCTTCGTCGTTATTATTAATTTTAGATTCTGAGTGAAGCGAAGGATCTTATGGTTTTACAATGATGTTTATTTTTTTTTCTGTAAACACTTTTCGTATAGAAATCCTTGTCCAAAATTTTCGTCCAGCAACTTTTTAGATTCGAAATTGAACTGAGATGGTACTTTAAAGAGGTCATTTTTCCAAAATCTCCATAGTTTTTCCAGTAATCAATAATAACGATCGAAAAACTGAGTAAAAACGGTAAAATCGGTAAAAATCCGCCGTAAACGAGATTTTTACTGTTCAGATTTTAGGTATCTAGTCATAAATCGAAAAGTATTGAAGATAGAAACTTGAAAATCTCATCCAATATCTAATACATACATTTTTATATTATACAACATTTTCAGAACAATTATAGCACTTTTGACTTAAATATAGAACTTTTAATTTACCAAATTGTTTGAAAGTTTTTATGTAATATAATTTTAAATATTTGACAAAAAGTTCTGAAAATGTAATATGACCTTACTCATATACCTACCTAATTATCCTAACAAAAGTTCAAAAATCGTTAGTCAGGATTTTTTTTATACACACTTTAATAAATTATTATACGATTTTTTACGATATTGTCTGATTTCTTTTAAGTTTATTTCTAATGAGTTATAATTGTTATAACAATTGAAGTTTAAATGAGTTATATTTAATTGAATATTTTATGAGGGTTTAATTACAAAAAGACTCACCAAAAATTATACAAATAACCGTAAAATACGTAAACAGTATTTAAATAATTATATATTATATGGCACTGAAGCTTTGCTCAGAATCGTTTTATACTAAAGAAATGAGTCATCATTCTTTAAAACTTAATACATTCATCACCAATATCTTGTCCGAGGACCGAAGGGACGAAGGACGAACTTGTACCACCATCATCTCACTTACCAGCTTTTTTTTTTTTCATTTATTTTAATTTAAAATGTTTGAGTACATGACGTATAACAGTGCTATCACAACTTTTATTATTAATTTAAAATAGTATTAACTTATATCAAATAATCATAATTAAAAACAATTTTTGTCATTTCAAATTTCTTAGAATTTCTTAGATAAATTTTAGTAAAGTTCTTTAGGTATAACCTAATTTAATAATAAACAAAACCTGTATAGAGATTATAATGTATTTGATGCGATTTTGAAAGGCATAAATTCTCGTAGGGAAAAATTGTGAGATGAGACTTTCGTTTCTGTATTTAAGAATTTCGGAAATTTATATATTTTTTCACGTCAATCATAACTTTCTTTGTTTTATAAAATTCCTCCTTGCTCACCAATTACACATTTCCACTAGCACTCTGTTTCATAATAATACAACTTTTAATTTTTAGATAAGTGGATTAGGCCTGATGAGTAATTTTTGCTCATTGGGGACACCACTTTCCAAAAAAAAAAACGCGCCATCTGCAATACCTCATGCTCAAAAATAACAAGCAATACATTATAATAATAATATTATACTGTTTGTTATTTACTGAGCTAAGGTGGTGAGGAAATTTGCACAAATATACTATAAAATTGAACAAACATATATGTAAACTTTTAATGAAATCAACATCAAGATTGAAAATAAAACTATTAGATACCTGATACCTAGGTACACTTATCTCGATGTGGAAATCTATCAAGTGTATGCAACAATTATTATGCCAGGTACGGTGGCAAGTGGTATAAGGCAGGGCTCTAGTCCCTTCAAAAAACAATTCAGCCCCCATTGAAAAATATGTACAATTTAACAAAAAATTACATTCTTCGCCCCATGGGATATTCTTCGCTCCTCGGTCAAATTAGTGAAGATAGGCGTATTGACAGGGTCTGGGTTCAGAAAATGTGTTTGGTTTATTGGTTATAAGTCAGTGAATGATGTGGATTTAGGCCTGGTGATCGAACGGTCCACAAAACGGCCGTAAATACTGTGTTGTTAAAATATTTCACTATATTATACGGTTCAAGCGGAATAGGTGTCGTGACTTAAAAAATTGTATAAATTGTAAATAAGAAATTATAAACGTAAACGTAAAGTCATCACTTGGTTTCTCTAAAGTGAGACTTCCTTTCATGTCATGTTTTCAGTTTTTCCTAACTTCTCATAATGGTTACACATTGTACATGAGTATAGATTGTAATATATTATCAAAATAAAGGCATAATTGGTTTGCAAAAATGTTCTTTTGAGCACCGGTCACAACAACGCGGTATCGAAACGAATCACCGTCACGACCGCGCGACGGTTCGTTGCGTGCGCGTGTAGAGTGAGCTGCCTACACGGCGTCCCTTCTAAACGAATGGCCCCGGGGGGTTTCACAAAAATAATGCCAACATCGTGTTCGGGTCTCGTACGATTACACGATCTTCGAGGGATAAGCAAGCGACCTCCTCCTCCCCGAAAGCTGAGTATATCCCGTTTCCCGGCGAAACCGAAAAGCGTAAAGGGTCTATTTTTTTAATTTTTTTTTTTTTTATAGCCCGAAAGCGCCAATTTGATTTGCACTTTTGTACCTTCGGGAGATACCAAGTGAGATGAAAGCGCGAAATCAAATTTAATAACCGGGTACAATATCGTACTCGTCAAAAAAAAAAAAAAAACGATAACTTAAAATCCGACGATCGTTATATTTGATTTCCGCGTAATGACGTGTGTTTTCCTGTTTTAAAATAATACACTTACCGATCTCGGTTGAATCGAAAAGTATTTGAAATATTCGTTTTTATAACTCTCGTTAGTATAATATAGTCATTTTATTTGACTTAATCGGTATTGCTGGCCGTTTTAATCGTATTCGAGACATATTTCGAATTCGAAGAATTCGAATCGTGCAGTGTATAGTACGTGCGAAATAGTGCTCTACACGGTCCAGTCTTTTCGGTCTTTGTGTACAGGACCCAACCACGGTCTGGTCTTTTTCGGTCTTTGTGTATTATAATCTAAATTAGTTTGGTCTGGTTCGATCCGCCTTCGATTTCAGTTTGACATAAGTTTTAATGGCGGAATCACGGTCTAGTCTGGTTTATTTTAACGCGTAATACAATAATATGTTATGTAGAATTGTATAATAAATAATAATTATTTACTGTTTTTTCTTCTTCTCTTTACCGGCGGTTTAAAAGGTACATCGATAACGGTTGTAAACCGATACCGTTCGTATCGTTCGACGAACACGACGACGCTAATAATTTTATACCGTCGACGTTTTCGATTTTATATTTGTATAATATAGGACATATTATTACATTATAGTGTTTCTACGGGAATGTCAGTAATAAACGACATCGGGCCGTGTCGCATTCGCCGTCGAATCCGTGTTTATATACAGTACGACCAGGGCGACAGGAAGACGATCTTCTTTATACGAACAAGAACCAATAAAATGAAAAAATAAATAAATAATAAAATAAAAAATGTTTATTGATGAGTTCGGGTTATCGGTAGGTATCGATCGGTTAATAGTTAACGATGTTATTTTACGGCGATAAAAGTGAGACGTTTCGAAACGGTCAAGTACCATGTCGCGGTCGACAGAACGACTATACGTTATAGTCACGTTTGAAAAAGAAAAAAAACAGTCGGTGGAAAACGTTCGAACCGAGTGAAACGCAGAAAAATGACGTGCGAGTCACATGTGTCGTCTGAAGAAAGCCGTGATCGATTTCTGTACGATCGTGTCGTTTCCGTGATCAAGATTTAAAAACCGACGATTTCGTGCCAGAAAATGACGCGAAAAAGCGAGGGAAAAATAAATATTATTCTATAGATTGTACATGAATATTCAAATATCATTTGTCAAAGTCTTACCACACGATATAACGTCGTCGGCTCGGCACGGAATCAAAACGAAATCAATTTGTGTGTGTGTGTGTGTTTTTTATTATTTCGACAGAAAAACGAGACGCGTAACTAAATAAAAGTCGTCGTGTAAAACAGACACGACCTAATAGCACAATCTAGTTTGTTGTTTGTTTGTTTTTGTAATCGGAAGGTTATACGTGTTGACGTAATGCGTTATGATTTTGGATTTTTCAGATTACGCCAAAGTCACACTCCGGCCGTCGCCACCGCCGTGTTTACTCGCAAATTCCACATTTCGAAAAAAAAAATAAAAAATAATAAATGTACATTTAATACATTGATTTTATACACACGCGGATAATAAATAATAACGTGTCGATAATACAATAGAGAGTTTTTGCACCGCGTCGGTTAAAAATAACGTTGAACTCCGTTAACGTTATTTACCAAAATAAGTTTGTACGCATGCGCAACAAATATCGGTACGGTTATTTGATTATCGTAATCGGTTATCAATCAACGATTATCGTAATCCGTTAAACAATTTAACGGGCGTAATATCGGTTATCACTTATCTTATAAAATATTACATTTGAAAGTGTTGAGTTTTAGGTTCTTGTAAAATTGTTTTTATTTGTAAATTTGTAATATATATTCTAGTAAAATTTTTTTTATTTGAAAAATGTCAATGAAAAAAGAACGTTTGAGGTTTTCAACCATAGACGATTTGTGTTTATTGCGTGAAGTGATATGTTCAAATCCATACAATGATGCTAGCCAGTGGGCAAATATTCAAAATACATTAGCTTCAACATCAAATAAAAATTTTTCCATTCGTTCTATTAAAGAACATGTTGAGTATTTACTAAAAGTATGGAAAAAAGAAGATCGTGCTAATTTAAAAAAGTAAGTGTTTTTATTCATACATATAATATATTTAGGCACGTACTAGCCCATTGATTATGTATAATAGGTATATTATTATTGATATATTATCTGACTAGAGAAAACTATTTTTTTTTAAATAATCAAGTACAAAACCATTACTATGTCAGTGGTGTATTTACGAAGGCCCTTGGTAGATCAGTCTATGTGTGATCTTTTTACTGTTATAAAGTAATAAATTATTATTATTCAATAATTTATATTTTATTATTTTCAAAACTATAAGAAACACTTTGTAAATTTATATGAAACATAGATTTTTTGAACATTATATACAATTTAATAGATCTGGAACAGAAGAGGAATATGAAGAAAAATGCCAGTTACTGCAAGAAATTAATGACATGGTTAGGGAATTTAATAAAAATCCATTAAAACCTTCTAAAAATCCAATTTCAAATAAGCTTAGTCAAAATGAAGGTTATAAAGCAAGAATAAATGCAACTCAAGGTATTTTAAATATTAAGTTATTTTATAATATTTAATTTATAACATATTCTGAGTTTTTACTGTTTGTTTGCAGGTATAATAGAAGATAAATCAGTTACAGACACCATAACAGATATTAATAATTACACTACATTTTATGTAGCTGATACTGGAGATGGATCAAACAATTTAAATATTGAAATAAGTTACTATTATAATTCAAATACTGTTGTTTACCTATTAATTAAATTACATTTTCAGGTGATAATGATGTTACTGAAAAAGACATAATACCAATAGAAGTTATATATGAAACTCAAACGGAAAAATGTGCTGAGATCCCATCTACATCAAAACTAGGTAAAATAATTAAATTACAATCTGCATTTTAATACTGTTTAAAATAAAGTATTATTTAAAATCTATTTTGTCTGAAAACCCCTTAATAAACAGTTATTTAATTATATAAAATTATTTTGTTACAGTTTTCAATGCATCAAAGTTAAACTATTAAATATACTTTTTTTACTTTCTAGTTAGTAAAACAAGGAAAAAAGTTAATGAGCCTCTTAGACAATCAACTTTAAATTATTTAGAAGAAAAGCATTTGAGGGAGCAAACCGCTTTAAAAAGACAATTAACTGTAGAAGAAAATAAACTAGAATTAGAAACCGAAAGATTGAAATTAGACACTGAAAAGTTTGAGTTTGAAAAAAAAGTGAAATTAGAAATATTGGAATTAGATAAAATAGAAAGAAAAGAAAGACTGAGGTTGGAAATAAGAGAGAGAGAGGAAAGACTAAATTTTGAAAAGAAAGAAAAAGAAGAAAAACTTAAGTTAAAAGTAGAAAAATTTAAAATTGCTAGTCAACAACAAACATTATTAAAATTAATGTTGGAACAACTTATTAAAAAGACATAGTTATATTGTTAATTATTTACTTTTTTTATTTACATAATTACATATTTTATTATAATACTTAAAATACTTAATTGGCTTATTAGTTGTTATTGTATAATTATTAATATATAAACAAATCTCAAAGAAATATTAAAAGTTACCTAGGTACTGATTTTTTTTATCTAAAAATTAAAAAGTTGTTTGATTAATAATTTTATAAATGTTAAAATTTTGCTTATGGTATTTTTTTTTGTTATAATTTAATAAGTTATTATTTTATTTATTTTTTTATTATTAACAAATGTCAAAAGTTTAATAAATTATAATGAAATATTATTATTTTGAATATTTAAATATTCTTCCAATGTGGGTGGATCTGTAGAAAAATAAGATGATGTTTGACCTCCATACAAACATGTATGGCAATTAGATAAAATTACACCTGCCATGTACATGTTGCTTACTTCTTGAAGAAAAATTTTTTGATTTTTTTTAAAATCCAAGAAAGCAAACTCTGTAATGACTTTTCCAAATCCCCACTCAACTGCTTGGCGTAATGAACTCATTGCTTTATTAAAAGTAGCCTGTTCTTGTGTAAGTATTCTACTACAATAAGGTTTAAGAATCAATTCTGACATTGGATATGCTGGATCGCCATATATTACATATTTTCTATCACCATATACTGCAGTCTGCATTAATTCTGAATACAATTCTGTATCTCGCAGCATACCTTTAATATAAATATATTAAAAAAGTTAAAAATTTTAAATTCTGATGAGTAATAACTTAATAGTAGGGTTCAATCATATTTTGTGATAATAAACTCTTTGTATTTACCAGCGTCATGCCTTCTGCCAGGGTATGGTCCTCGGAGGTTTACAATGATACCATCTGGAGTCAATACACTCTGATATTTTAAACAGTGATAACGTTTATGTCCTGAAAAATATGTCTGTTGATCAACTGTTGGCCTACAGATAGGCCTTGCAGTGCCATCAATAAAAGCCCAGCAGTTGTGTACTGGAGCACCCTTATTTGAAATTGCCTATCATATTAAAAACAAATTTAACTTTTAATTGAATACCTACAATGAATGGCATACTCCACTAAGACTTAGTGAATTTTTTAATTATATATATATATATATATATATATATATATATATATATATATATATATATTATAAAAATAATTGAAAATATTCATACTTTCGCGTAGTATTTCAGTTTTGATTCATTGAGCCATTGTAAATTTCTCAAATGTTGCAATAAATATCCATAATTGCTTAGAATAATAGATATAACTTTGTTACATATAACACTTAAGTAGGGAGAACTTAATCCAAAGATTCTTTCTAAGTCACATAACCTATTAGGGTAAGTAAGTCGACGGAGACAAACACAAAATCCCAATAAACCTGCAATAGAATAAAGATTGTTTTTAAGTAGGTACATCGACACATCATAAATAATATTATATTTGAAATCCAAAAATAATCATAAATATTTTATTTAATTACCTACCTGACACACGGTATCTTTGTTTGGATTCTATTATATCCGGTATACCTAACATTATTCTTAGTCGTTCTAAATCCGTTTTTTCAAACCTAAACATTTGTCTACATTCTTCATCATTTAGTTCGTCTAAATTGAAATTCCCGTATGAGTGAGACCTAACTCGTACATCACACCGGAATGATAATAATTCATTGATTAAAATGCATTCTACATCGTTCGTCGTAATTTCCTCCAAATACATCAACTCTTCCATATTATAATAAAAATTATATATGTAGATTTAAAAACTGAAAGTCAACTTAACCAAACCAAAAAGTAATCATAAATGTTTTTAATGATATCAAAAAAAGTTACATTGTGATAAAAAAATTTAACGGGATAAAATCAATCCGGTAATGCAAAAACTGAAATGTTAACAACAACGTTAATTATTTAACGTATGATTTAACCGAACGCTATTTTTACCGTAATGTTTAACCAGCATAGTGCAAAAACTCTCTAATAATTTATAATTTATCAGCGTGAGATTTACATTCGTAATAAATGCGGCGGTATGTTGATAACCTTGTTTCACGCTGAAACGTGCCCCGCCAATTCTATTTACTCTTCGTCGTTTGCAATGCCATTTTAAAATACGAATTACGATGCGTTCACGCAGCTGTCGCAGCGGCTGATCCGGCCGCGTAAACGAGCGTTTGAGACGCCGCGCCGCGCCAGTGCCGAAATCCGTCGCCGGCGGCGTGGATCGGACGGACCGGCTCGTTGCACGCGTACGCGATCGGATTTCGCACTCGTTATGTCGCGAGTCCTTCGAGCGTGTGACGACGTGATAACAATGTTATAATCGAGTTATTGTCGACTGTTGGTATCGAGACGGTCGCGCGAAACGAAGATTACGACGCGGGTGGCCTCCACGATCGCGTTTCGGATTTTTTTATTTTTTTTTTTTTTATCTTTTTTTTTCCTCCCGTCAAACCCGATATCGATTCCCGAACAGAGAGTTTAGCTTATAGCGTTGACTCCCTCGGAGGACGTGTCGAGTCGGCAAACTTCGCGAATCGGTCTCGAGAGTCGTATGTCGAAATAACGGTGTGCGGGCGACGCGCGGAGGGAGGTGCGAGTGTGAGCCGAAACGATAAAATTTAACAAGTCACAGGGTTACCGTATTATGTTGACGATAATATGCCGTAAAAAAAAATGGCGTTATTGCAGCTGGTGACAATAATATATAGAATATTTTAAATATGATAGAACAAATAGTTTTGAGTCTTATTTATAAAGAAAAAAAAATATTTTTTGTAAAACAAAAAACATTAGCTAATTAAAAACAAAAATCTTCCAAATATCTTCCCGAAATTTAAAAAGTACCTATATTATGACTCATTAATGATACTAAACAAATTTCAAAAATCATGACAAAGGATTTTATTTTATAAGCGTTTAAGTTAATTATTTTACAATTTTTATGTAATTAACTATTTTTATGTCAATTTGAATTTAAAATATTTTTTACATTGGTCGACAACACAATAACATAAGTGTGCGAATTTCCTCACCACCTTAGCCCGTAAAATAATGAATAATACAATATCATAAGAATGTGTTATTTGTTATCACAAGGCATGAGGTATTGCACATGGCGCGTTTTTTTTTTTTGGTAAGTGGTATCCCCAATGAGCTATTATTGTGATTTGCTCATCAGGCCTAATCTACTTTTCTTGACCTAAGGGTCTGGTTTATTATTTATGTCACAGAAAAGAAAAAAAACGCGTTTACACTTGACAAATATAGTATGTTTAGATTTAAAACAGATAGGGGGGTGAGGGCATGTGTGATCAGAGGCAGCAAATTCTCGGATGTGAACAGGTAACCACTATGAAATTATTAGAAATAAAATGCGTATAAATATGAATGCAATTTTCAAATAATTATTTGTGCGTTATATAGTTAAAAAACAAGTTTTTACGTCCAAGAATTTCCTTTGTGTGCTCAACATATAATATGTTCACACCCTCCAATCGGTTTCGAATTTCAACAAATATAATATATTTGTAACAGTAAGTAAATAATTATCGAAAAAACCATGTAATAATTGAATAAACACATTGATCACATTACTTCCCTAGGAAGGCGTTTGTATTTTAAATTGTAATCGTTGAATGTAAATATTCTGACTTTTAGATCAACAGAACGAGTAATGAGTATTATTAGAAATCATCGTAAAACATTGAGGAATAAACGATAAATCACAATTTTTTTTTACATTTTTATTTAGGTAGTCATAATATTAAAATACGATATATTTTGATTTTTTCCCCCGACAACTTAATATATCAATGTTTAAAAAATATTTAACGAGTAAAGAATCATTGTTTTTACAAAACAAAAAATACGAATATCAAAGCTTATCAAAAGATCATTGAGTTTTTTCTATTCTTTAAACATTTACACACATAACGTGATTTTTACCCACGTAATCGTAAAACTATCAAAGACACGTTCTAATGGACAAAATAAAAGCTGGCTTGATAATTTTAAAACGTGCAATAGGCGTTTTTTTTTCATAGGAAATCATTGGTGTGACGTGCAATTTATGTGACTGTGAGCTACACAAACCGGATTTAGAGGAGTAGTGACGAGACGTGCTCATGATACTACGTTAAAAACAATAGTTGTTATATATAAAAACTAAAAAATAACAAAAATTATTTTTTTATATAAATTTAAAAATATTAGTATTTTAAATTACACGAAAAAAAATTTGAAACGTCTGTACTGCAAGCGTGTAATTTACAATTGTCAAATAGTACTCAGACACTAACCTGCATATCGTGGTATATTAGCCTGCATGGAAACTTCTTGTCAAAGGCAACAACGCGGCGACTCTTCGTTCAACCATCGTGAATTGAATGATTATAATTTATTACAAGTAATAATTATTCCCCGTGATATATAAAATGTATTTTTATAAAATTATGTATTTGCATATTTTTTTGTTTCATTTGAATATCAAATTTAATTATTTATCGTTTAAATTTTTTACAAAACTTTACACTTTACATATTTAAATAAATAAATTATTGTACGAACCTACCCTCCTGATTTTCTACTAAACGTTATAACATTATGCGACACCTTCACTATTATACTTTGTGGTTTTTAATTAATTTCATACAATTTTACTTAATCCTTTATGCCTAATTGCCTAACTGACTACTGACGAGATTTTATACCATCGTGTAATACCACTATTCTGGTATATACTAAAATCGAAGTTGGTATCATTAAACCTAACTGAACTTATTAACTAAAATTAACTTAACTCACGAAGTCAATGTTAATCAATACAAGACACGGATATTATTAATAACATTTTTAGAAAAATGAATAATTAAAAGCGGTATCCACCCATGCGAGTAGGATCGAACGTTGGAGGACGCATTTGAACAGGATGAAACATAGACGGGCCTATATGAGGATTGAACGTGTGTGGGCCTACGTGAGGAGGATGAAATATATAGGGACTCGTGAAATAAGGATTCGACGAAGGCATTATAGGTCCTATGTGAGGGGAATTGAATACCCGAGGACGCGCGTGGGCAGGATTGAAAATGTGTGGACCTACGTGAGTGAAATCGAACATAGGTGGAACCGCGTGAGGGTTATGTACTACGGGTGGGCGAGGGTACGGTCTTCGGGCCGGACGGCCACGCCGGAACATAATATTACTCGGCACGTGATGTCGATCCGGTCGAATGACGTGCGCCTGACCGAGCGGATTTCCCACCGGTGGATCAGCTCGAACCGGGTCGGCCGTAGACGACTGTTTACGACCGTGGGACACAGCCGGAGGACCCTGTACGAGCGGTCGTCGCGCAGGTGGGTCGACGCGAACGGGATCGACGGCGGACGACCACTTACAAATGTGCGAGACCATCGAAGCGCTCACGCCGAGCGGGTGTCGCGCAGGTGGATCCGCACACACGGGGACGTGGGTGGGCGTGATTTCGGTGACAAGACTGGGTGTCGTCGAACTCGACGGCAGGCTCCTCAGGGGTGGATCGAGGCAAACGGTGATACGGATCGGGGGTAATCGGGTAAAACCGTCCGACCCCAGGGAACGCGCGTGAGCAGGGTTGAAAGTCGGAGGGCCTACGTGAGCGAAATCGAACACGGGCAGACCCGCGTGAGGACCGAATACGAGTGGACTTTTGTCGGCCAGATCGTACTCGGGTTGCAGGGCCACGCCGACAGGACTCGCCGTCGGTGGACTAGGACACGGCCTGCGCCGGAACATGTTCGGCACGCGATAGCGATCCGGTCGAGTACCGTCCGCGGCCGGTCGCGTGCCGTCCCTGTTTCGCCGTCGGCGCGACACGCGCGCACACTCACTGACCGGGAGCTTGGCCGGCGGGTCGACGCGAACGGGATCGACGGCGGACGACCACATACAAATATGCGAGACCATCGAAGCGCTCACGCCGCCGAGCGGGTGTCGCGCGGGCGGATCGGCCGGAACGGGGCGGCTCGTCGGTGGACGTGCGGGGACGTTGTCGGGGCCGATCTCGGTGGTGATCGGACGGTCGGACGGCACGCCGGTGACGGGAACGGGCGTCGGAGGTGTCGGGCCGACGGGCGCACTCCTCGCGGGCGGGTCGAGGCAGACGGGCATTTGGACGGGTGGCAGTCGGACGAATCGGTGGTTGGACGCGGACGGACCGGGCCCGTCGAGACCGATTACCGCCATGCGGTGGTGTGGTGGAGGCGACGTCGTGACTGCCGGACAGACCGCCCGAGCCACCGCCGGAGCGGCGTGGACGTTGGCCGCCTGTGACGCGCCGCTCTGCGGCTGGGGTCGCGAGACGCACTTACCCGGTCCGTCAGACCAGCCCGAAGTCGTCGCCGCCACCACCGCCGCCGCCGCTGCCGGCCTGTAAAGGGGCGCCGGGGTCCCGTTTGGCCTCGCAGCGTTTCCCGCGTTCCTCCACTCGTTCCGCGGCCGTGGCGGCGATCCGGCGCGTTCCATTGGTCCACCACATCGTCCCGGTCCTTGGGGACTCACAGCCGCCGCCGCCGGGAGCGCACTTCTCTTGCGCCCCGTGACTTCTTCTCGTCTCACTACGCTTCGTGTCTCGGTTTGCACGCGTGGCTGCAAACAATAATTGTTATGATATTGTCGGTTATTACGATTTACGAGGGCTAGACGATGACTGCTCGGGTCACGCGACGTCCTGGTCATTCGACTTGATAGGGAAAAATCGTGAAACCAAACAAAAATAAATATATTTTTAAATATTATACGATAAAACCGCGGACGAAGCCAGGGTATAACATTCTCAAAACGTAATATTTTTCAAAACGCTTAGAGAGTTTTCGTACTATAAACTCGTACGTAAAATGTTTATTGATTAGTACAAAGTAATATAAGGACGATTTTGAGAAATGTCAGTGACACAATATACTTAAACGAATGATTCGAGGTCATTATTACGTTAATGATAAGTTTAAGCGAAACGTTTGATAATAAGAACAAAGTGTAAATAACGGATGAGTTTACGTCAATAGTGACTTTGTGAAATTTTTATTCGAAATTCCTTTTCACGGCTACGATGTCTTTAAAAAAACAAAACTCGATAATAATTTTCAATTACTTAAAAAAAAAAATTTCCTATTGTTAATACTTCAAAAAAAAAAAGTCTATTAGCTACTTCGTACTAAAAACTGATCGATAAATACTTTACTGTCGACATTTTCACTACTATTTTATTGTTTTGAAAGGCTATTTTACGCTGACGTCGGTGTTTCGACTTTTGGTTTCACGGTTTTTTCGTACTATCGCCGACTCATCGTCGTCGTTCGCCAACCGAGTGCTTACCGAGGTGTGTGTTTCCGTCCACGTCGTCTTACACTTTTCTTGCAACTTCTTCCAACTAGTTGCGCACGTCTCGTGCACGTACCGTTTGCACACTGTGAATCCGAAAAAACGCGCCTATTAACGTTTACCCGGTATTTGTTACATTGCTTAACTTCAACAGTCATATTTTTTTTTCATTTAATCGTACCACCGAAGGACAAACGCCCTAATGATAAACGTTAATATCCCCCGGGACGACACGAGATTTCAAGAGTGTTTTCGGCCGAAGGAAATTTCAAGTGATTATTACCTTGACATTGCTTCACATTCCGACTTGTCCAAAAACGAGACTCGCACAAGGCGCAATAAGTCATGCACAAATGCACGAAAACAAAAAAGCCAGTTGCCGGCGTCAATGTGTCGTGATGGCATAGATTCAAGTCTTGAAAAAGCATTGTCCGTCCGGTGTATCGACTCGATCCAGCAGTGGTCTTCTTGGTATTCATAATATTGTCACTCTGACTTCTCAACCGTACAGGTGGTTGTTGACGAGTCGCGCTGTCGTACGTGAGCACGTGTGCGCGTGTGTGTACGTCACTGGTAGGTCGATGTTCAGAGATCGATACGAAATGATAATAAGCAAAAGCGAAAAATAATTATGTAAATCGATTATATATTAATATAATAACGTTATTGCACGAATGACAATATATCGCACGTAAAATGGTTTGAACAAAACGAACTGTTGACCGTTAATGTTATTAAATCAAATCATCGCCTACTTTAATTCCGATGAAACTGAAACCATGGCAATATAAAAATACAACACATGAAATCATTTAAGCCAAATGTATAATTTTTAATTTTATTGTTGTGAATGTTTACATTTTCATAGCAACCGATTTCGATGATTTTTTTTCGTATAAGCGTGTGAAGTGTCTCGAACAGTGACACGAAAAGTTTTTACGAATATTGTTAAATCGACATGAATATAAAATGTCATCATTCTCCAGAACTATTTTTGCTTGATACTCGACAATAGCACCGACAGTGCATACTGGGTTGTACAATAATTTCTAATAAACTAAACTAGTCGGTAGTGAAATTATAAATTGAATTCATTTTAAAAATTTTTTTCTGAAAACAATGATAAATCAGTCGTTTCAAATTTAAAATGAAATAACTTTATTTTGTGATGTATTTATGATTTTGTTCTGGGATGCATATATAATTTGATTCGTGAAAATACCCACCAATCTGGTATTTATTTTGTTTTTTACATAATGCTGAACACATTTGAATAGTATTATATAATAAATACCAAAACTTAAAATTTGAAACAAATTAATTTGATTATTTTTCAACACATTTTAGATTTTAGTTAAAGTAAAATATCAATTTTACAGTGATGTTTATTTTTTTGTTTTTTGTTTTTGTTTTTGATTTTTTTTTTTTATCTGAATACACTTTTTGCTCAAATTAACAGTTTCTAACAGTTAACTATTTTTACGCAATTAAATGTTTTTTTTTTACTTCAATTTTTTCAACTTTAAATATTCAATTACAGATATTGTCCCATCCTAACGTAATATTTTAATTCTGAAGCTTTGGTCAGAATCGTTTAACTAAAGAAATGATCATTTCTTCGAAATTCAATACACCCATTCCATTCACTCGTCCTAATAGCAAAGATTGCCCATAATAGATTGAAGTACGCACTTTTAATAAAGTAATTTATTTTGTTATTTATTTTTTTCAGACCGGTTGTTTAATCCAATAGACATAAGGCAATTAATGTTTAGGATGACGGAATTACGACAAGTTTCAGTCGACGGATAGAGAGAAGAGGGAGCTTGTAAGAAGATAGGACGCACGTTGTAGGACGTGTTTTTACCGTAAGGCATATTTCGGCGCGAAATTCACCAAAAAATACCGCGTACCGGGGGTTGGGAGGACATTTTTTTTATCCTTACACCTACACAAAACTAGTACCATTCGATAGGCGATTTTCCCTGGCTCTCGTGTTTAACGTTCTGCCCCGGCACAGCAAAATGTACTTTCTCAACCACTGATTATTAAATTATTATTATTTTAGATTCTGCGTGAAGCGAAGGATCTTATGGTTTTACAATGATGTTTATTTTTTTTTTTATTTTTTTTTTTCTATTTTTTTAATTTTTTTTTTCTGTAAACACTTTTTCGTATAGAAACCCTTCTCCAAAAGTTTCGTCCAGCAACTTTTTAGATTCGAAATTGAACTGAGAGGGTACTTTAGAGAGGACATTTTTCCAAAATCTCCATAGATTTTCCAGTAATCAAGAATAACGATCAAAAAACTGAGTAAAAACGGTAAAATCGGTAAAAATCCACCGTAAACGAGATTTTCACTGTTCAGATTTTAGGTATTTAGTCATAAATCGAAAAGTTTTGAAGCTAGAAACTTCAAAATTTTATCCAATATCAAATACATATTTTTTTATATTGGACAACATTTTCAGAACAATTATAGCACTTTTAACTTAAATATAGAACTTTTAATTTACCAAATTGTTTGAAAGTTTTTATGTAATATAATTTTAAATATTTGACAAAAAGTTCTGAAAATTTAATATGACCTTACTCATATACCTACCTAATTATCCTAACCAAAATTCAAAAATAATTACTCAGGATTTTTTTTTATACACACTTTAATAAATTATCATACGATCTTTTACGATATTGTCTGATTTCTTTTAAGTTTATTTCTAATGAAATATTGATTATTTGTGAGAAAGTTCTGTAATTTTAATACAAGTTTACTCTTATACTAAACTGTCAATAGCGAAAAAATATCAATAATCATGACTCAAGATAATAATGTATACGATAGAAATTATATTACACTGAATCTTTGCTCAGAATCGTTTTATACTAAAGAAATAAGTCATCATTTCTTTAAAACTTAATACATTCATCACCAATATCTTGTCCGAGGACCGAAGGGGCGAAGGACGAACTTGTACCACCATCATCTTACTTAGCAGCTTTTTTTTCGCTTAAAATCACCAAAGGTGATTAATTTTGTTAATTTTGTGATTAATTGGGTGAACACCAAAATTAAAAAAAATTAAAAATCGCATGTTTTTTAATGTATAGTTATTGTATCATTTTACAGATTTTCACTCAAAACTTCATGAGAACATCACTGGATTCGTATGAACATTTTCACTTAGAATATCGAAATTTGAATTAAACAGACATTGCATTTAAGGTGATTTTTAAGTTGTTCTGACGAAAAATATTAAAAATTGCTTGTTTTTCAATGTCTAGGTATTGTATCATTTTACTGATTCTCACTTGAAACTTCATGAGAACTTCATTAGATTCGTATAACGTCGTCAAGAAAAATATCGAAATTTGAATTAAACATACATTGCATTAAAGGTCATTTTTAATTTTTTCTCACGGAAAAACTCATAAATCGCTTGTCTTTCAATGTCTAGTTATTGTATCATTTTACAGATTTTCACTCAAAACTTCATGAGAACATCACTGGATTCGTATGAACAATTTCACTTAAAATATCGAAATTTGAATTAAACAGACATTGCATTTACGGTCATTTTTAAGTTTTACTGACGAAAAAAATTAAAAATCGCATGTTTTTTAATGTCTTGTTATTGTATCATTTATTATTATTTGTTTTTAATACACCCAGAAAATTATTATGATATTCAAATTTCATACAATATGAATCAGACATTATGTTTCCCTGGTATCTATAAATCATATTATGCGTTTAATAATAAAATTATCAAAACATGGGAAATAACAATAGTATTACCGATATGCAGTTAAATAATTATATTGATTTTTATATGTATTTCGTTATAGTTATATATTCTACTTCTTTGTTGGAAGTTTTTTTATTAATATTGTCACCTTTCGATCTTGACATAATTTAATTTTCAAAACTAACTGTCATACAAAGTTTCCAAAGTAGGTATATAAATAAAAAAAAAAAATGTATTCGATGTAATCCGTGGTTTTAAATAACTATATAACAATATCTATGTGGTACGTGTACCGATATCAAAATCTAATTTAATAGTCTTTGTATTACTATTAATAGTAATCTACAGCGTTTTACACTCGATTTCAAGTGGTGCTGTAGACACAACGTCGTAGAGATATTCTATCAGTGAGAACCGGTGTTCCGACAGTCGACAATACTCATCATGCCCTGGTACTCAAGGCAATCCAATACTATGGAGAATCTCGTGAAACGGACTTCACGGACAATATCAAGAACGTCGTACAATGACGGAGATAGAAAAACGTAAAAACGAGAGAGACGCATTCCGCATGTGTGTACGCATCTCAAACAGGTTTATACGTTGTTTGTATTTTTCGTGTATATTATTTACTGTTGCATCGTCACTGTGATGAACGAAGCATTTTAAATCGACGACCGTTTGGAATTCGTACGAAAAATACAAGCGCTTTTTGATCGATTTGTGCAATTATGTTAATTCTGATGTGTAAAAATCGAGGTGAAAGATGGGTATGTTTATTTTGTTTACAAAAACAACATGCATTGCAAATCGTATAATGTAACAGGATAACCATGCACATGTTATCTATATTAAATATTCATACATCTGGTTCATCACATCGACATCAAAAACCCATAGACTCCCGATCTATTGGTATCAAGTTATAGCAAAAGATGTAGGTATACACTATCGTACTTAATTTTAACGTAATTCTAAATTGGTTATTTTTGTTAATATAAAAATAGGCATGATACTACTATGTATGTAACTTCTAAAATTATAACTTTATGATAATATTTTTAGAACATTGAATACGATAAAATATTGTCTGATAATTACTATAATAATTATGTTATTATTTTCAATAGTCATAATTATAAGCATTTCAAAATATTGCCGAATTGGCACATTTTCTAATTTTCAGTTAACAAACATTAGATTAGGTACTAATGTAGTTCTGTTGTGGCCTCTTGAAATTATTTTGCCCGGGCCGAGCTATAGATCTAGTCCAACCCTAATATCAAGCATAGTTCTGTAGGAATATTTTATTATTTTCTATTTAGATAGGTACCTATTTAAAAGAGTGAATATATATATATATATATATATATATATATATATATATATATATATATATATATATATATATTCACGTCGATATTCGACATTCTCTGTGGGCATATATCCGTACTTACGCGTCTCGAACGTAGCGAGACCACCAGGCCGAGAGACCCCCGCCAAGACGTTTTCGAATAAAGTCCGTTGGCGAGCGGCCGCTGCAGATACTCGTTTATTCGCTTCGTTATAATAAAACATCCGACGAAAACCCAAGAAATCCGTGTAAAAGAGAAAATGATCGTTTTATCCCGCCATCTGAACGACACAGCATCAAGTCAGTGTCAAGACGCATAACATATTGCATTACTAACACTTGCACACAAACACAATAAATATAACATCATGTTATATTCCTAATATTAATGTCAACATGATATGTACATATGAATGCTGTATTTCTATCCGTTCGGAATGTTAAAGCCATTTATGGCTCAGAGTGGAAAGCAAAAAGGTGGGTGTTTTTATTTTTAAACATCAATGATAATTATTTGTTTACTATAGCCCCTAACACCATTGCTAATTAAGTGTTATTGCACTTATGGTACCTAAAATCTACTATCTTCTGAAATCTATATTTCATATTTTCGCATTTTTGTTTAGAAAGTGTTATTACCATAGTTCGTTAATCTTGTGTGCGGTTGCCAGAATGGTCGATGAAGTTTATTCGGACCTTAACACTATCGTTGTAAAAGAGAAATCACACAAACATAGAGAAGAAATTAAGATTGAATAATAATTCTATCACATTAATTGTTATTGATCTCTATATAAGGAAATAATACATTGAAATAAGTATTTGACGTAATCATAGAATTTATATATTTTTTTCATGAATGTGATAATATGTATTATTTTTTATATTATAAACACTATTGGGTTATTTATGTAGTGTTCTATTATATTAAATAGACTTTATTGAAATATGATTATATAATTTTTTGTCGTATGACAAATTATTTACATTTATAACATTTATTAATCATTTTAAAGTACTCAGTAAAGATTTTTTTTACCAGTATAGAACTAAAATAAAACATTATTCCTTTTTTATTTATAGTCAAATATGATACTCATTGATAAATTAACAAATATACATGTAATATTCAAGTATGAACTTGATTTTTAATCATTTTCAATATAAATCGTTTTTATTTTGTTGTTTTCACTGCATTATGCATTTCTATTCATTGCCATATTATTTTATGCTAATAACCTATCCAGAATGTTTTTGAAGATTGAATATAGATTGTTTTGAATATTGTTTTCCTGGATTTACTGGCTTGAAGTAGTACAAGTTTTCATCGAACATTCAGCACGTTTCCATTCCCACCTAAAAAACTTGAAAAACGGTTGATATTCAATTTTTATGATTTAATATTTAATGTATTATCACCTTTCTAACGGTGTAGAATTGACAATGTTTCCCGTTTTGTTATTCTAAAAAACCCAATAGTCTTCGCTAGTTATAGAAGGTGTTATAAATGTGCATATCTTTTCTCTCTGTCTCATTGATAAGATGTCAGTTGTTTTAGTTGTATTATTATATATTTCCCGATGATACAAGAGTATTCAATTTATCTTTATATGATGGTGTCTGATTATGAAATATAAAATATAAATCAATGATCATACAATTGATAATTAATATAAATTAAAAAATACTTTTTGAGTTCCAATTCTTTTGGTCAACTTCAATGACATACGTTCTTATTTTTCTTTTTCTATCGCCATGTGTTTTTTTTTAAACATTTATTGACTTCCTTGTACGTTATGTAATTATTTACTTGAATCGTTATTTACTTAATTCAATCATTATAAAAAATACATGAATACAAAAAAGACATTTTTTTTTATCATATTTTTATAATGATAACGAGGTTATTAAAATGTCCGGTTTTTCGTACAATTTTTCAAGTCATAATTCAGCTTTTAGCACATTGATAAAATGATAACTCAATAAATATTTAATAATAATTAATATGAGTATTTTCCAAAGATATTTCATCCAATATTTGGATTACACTAGATATTACATATTAAATAGGAAGATGTTCTTTCGTTTATTTAGTTTTAATTCTGAAATTTCGTTACCATATTTTCTATATAATACAGTACTTATAAAGATATTTTACTTAAAATGACATTTTTGACTATATGAAATATTGTTAGTACTGGTTGTTTTTAAAATAAAAAAACTTGACATCATAAATAATATTTTATATATTACAATCGATGTCGTAAATACAGGCAATGAAATAATTTAATAGGCAATTCACATGGACATCACATTATAATGTGATGTCACATTACATGGACATCACATTATATGTACAGCATAAATAAAAACATTCTGCGAGTGTCAAACAACCAAACTTTTTTTAAATTCTTTATATATTTGATTAAATATTAGTTTGAGAATAAGCGTAACATTTTTGATCCGATAATTTAAGTTATTCATATAGTTCTTAATTTTACAAATTGTGGAATTTACAATTTAATAATATGAAATATATATACTTTTTTTCGGATTTGAGTTCAAAAACATAGCCATACATTTGGCATCTAAAAAAACCATTTTCCTTCCCATTTAACAGACTTAGGACTGTCTTTAACTCGTAAAAAAGTTACAGGTATGGTTAAAAATGGTTTTTTTTTGTGATTTTTAGTCATAACCCAAGCCAATTAATTATGTATTTTATAACTAAGAATTGAATTTACCAACGGTTTTTTCCCCTTTAAAATTTAATTCCATATTTTTAATTATTGTATGTTCCTACCCTTAAAGTACAGTTCCACCCGAAATGTGCTTCCCTAGAGGTTTACTACACCGAACAAAAGTTTAATTAGTTGGAACCTACACAGAATCTCTTAAGGTGTGATTCCTATGGACGCGTCTGCAGACCCGCCATTCAAATTTCAGCAGCGACGCACTGGTTTACTCGTCGGTAGATGTTACCGATTCCTATGACAGTCACTGCGGCGTGCGACCGTCGCGCGCGGCCGCGACCACAGATCAGTGACTTCTCTGAAAGGTGTCGAATCGCGGACGTGCGCATCAATATAGTTGTATAGAATAGAATATTATATTATAATATATTATATTGTTTAGTGCACATATTATATTGACATATTATACATTTTTTCATATTTTCTCCAGAAGAAGACGTAAAACTAGCAGAACTAATAAATGAACATCCTTGCATTTTAACATGCCTAACACGCATTATATAAAAACCACAGAGTGAGGGATAATGTTTGACAAAAAAAACATCTCGTGTGCCTTGTTGGGTTTGTTAATCACTACCGTATTAATAATTGTTTGTTCATAATCTATACTTGATGCAAAAGAAGTAAATTTAAAATTGAGTTTTGTTTTTTTGTTCAATGACATTTTGAAAAAGAAACAGACGTCTGTAGTAAAATACGTCTTGTTGCTTACGAAGAATTGCTGCAAATGGTTCGCCGTGACCCGTCGCGGTGCGTCTGCAGACGCATGCATAGGGATTACACCTTTATTATTTTTTGTAGATCAAAAAATTGCTTTAGTTGTTCTGCTATTAGGAAGATTAATAGCACGTTTTTGAACTACTAGCAGTGCTGCTGAAATTAAAAACACCATGGAGATCCAAAAGTGCATTAAATGGGCATTATGTTATTTATGTTTTAAGTAATAAAAAAAAAATACATTATTTTAGTAAAAATAATTTAGATGCTCAAGAGGAGTTTGGTGGACAGTAAATAGGTCGCCTGATATTACTACATTAAATTACTTTTTATAATTCATAGATTCGTTCTATATGCTGCTATAATTCCTATATGTTTTAAGTAACAAAAAAAAAATACATTATTCTAGTAAAAATAATTTAGATGCTCAGGAGGAGTTTGGTGGACAGTAAATAGGTCGCCTAATATTCCTACATTAAATTAATTTTTATCATTCATAAATTCGTTCTATATGCTGCTATAATTCCTATATGTACCTACCTATATTCTTAATTTATTTACATGTTCATATTAAGTGATAAAAAATTGAGTCACATACATTTTTCAAAAGTCAATGAAATAAACGAAGCCTAGCCCTGTTAGTAAAATCTTAATTTGGAGTTACAACACATCATATTAAATATAATAATTATACATCACCAAATGTTTGACGCATCAATGGAATTCCATGAAGATCCATGAAGATGAAATTTCACAATTCATTTGAAGAAAAACTATAACACTTTTCAGTGAAATCACATTTTTTCCGCTTTCGTCTCGAATATTTGTCCGAGTTTTTTAAAATGCTCAATAAATGTTTGTTCATATTTTACCGTGATTACGGCGCGTTTCAGGACTAAAAATTAACAAACACAGCATATTTTACGTTCTTGTGACATATAATAAGTGCATTATAATAGCTTCACGTCGTATAAAATCTATAGAGTTATACTAGTCTATATAAACAAAACGTGCATGAATTTCACACGCTATGTTAAAAACTAATAATTTGATTTTTGTTTAAATCGAATAGATTCATCAAGGACCGAGAAATATGCGAAATTTTAAACTATAAAATACCCTTACATGAACGGAGGTTTTCCAAGGTCACTTTAATTGCACTATCAACCTTTTGTTACCCACTTGATAGGAATTCATAATTTGTAGAGCCGCCTGGGCACTATATGCGTTATCATAGGATACAAACCCTATAAAAAAAACAACATATGAATTATTATCAGCATATTTACGCTAAATACTTATAACTATGTTTTATATAAACATTAGATTAACTTATAAAAAAAAAAACTATTTTTTGGGATGTTTGCGCATTTTTATGACTTACCGAAACAATTGGACAGTGTGGTCGTTTTATCAATGTTGACTTTTGCAGATATGACGTTGCCGAACGGTAAAAACATCGCCACAAGATCAGAACATCCGAAATCCTGAGGAAGATTATGTATACACAGATTGGCACCATCCGGACCTTCAAGCTGCTTGCCGGACACATTAGTTGCTAAACAAAATAACAACACAGCAATATTGTATAAAACAAACATAAATTAATAGCATGGTAAATTAATTCTAAAACTTTAAATATAAGAATACTACTAACTACCCATTAACAAAATGTATGTATATAATTAAAATATCTAATTATATTATTTGAATAAAGCACAGTGTCAAATTTAAAATGAAACAGATTCAAGTAGAGACAATCACTAGTTGTTATTACATTAAAAAAAAAAATAAGCAAGCGGTAATTTCAGCAGTCAAATTAAAGTACGGAGAAATTTTCTAGCGCGGGGGAGTTGACTCTTATAAGATATCCCGGGTGACAATCAGTGCCATTAGGTTTACACTCTCTAAAATACATGTATATTGATGTACAACACTAATCCAAACGTCATATATATATTTTTTTTAATTTTAACTTTTAATATAGATAATATGTAGTATATACCCACTATAGATAATGTTTTTAATTGATAAAGGATGCTTATAAATTTGTTGATATTAAATTTAAATAAACTTACTCCTATAGTCGTCAATATAAAATAATATTAAAGAATTATTTATAACAATATTAATTGATATTTAACAAAAGCCCGGGCTTACTACTGTACTGGGGCCCATAAATGTGACGTACTCATATATATATATATATATATATATATATATATATATATATATATCTCTTTGTGTGTGTGTGTGTGTGTGTGTGTGTGTGTGTGTGTGTGTGTGTGTGTGTTTATGTATACATATTTATTTATACCTAGGGTGAATCTAGCGCACGCACGTCTCAAAATCGCGTGCGAATCCGAGTGATGACCTCGGGTGCGATAATAATTAACGAGGAATAATTGAAGGTGTATTGAAGGGAATTTCTTTCGGAAAAAGAAAATTCAGAAAATAAATGAATTTAGGCCGAGATTAAGAAACATTGTCCGTGCGATCTTTCTATCGTCAGGCATTTTAGCACAGAGACAAAAAAATCTGATTTTCCGCTCTCTGTTTTCGAACATTCCACGCAATTTTGGCTATTGTCCCCGGCGTGTAGCGGGGTAGCGTTGAAGACAACGGCTGCAATTTACTACAGCGAGGGATGCGAAATCGATAATGCGGACGAACAGCTTACCTTTGCTGATGCAGGTGGATTCGTCTCTGAGCATGTTCGTCTGGTACTCTAGGATATACTCGCCAGGCATGATCACCAGGTCCTGTTCAGTTCTGTTGTCGAGTTCCGGTCGCTCAGTGATGTCACCGCCGTTTGCGCACGCGGGAATGCCCGTTTCGGAATCACTGTAAGTCGAAAACAAAACAGTACCTTATTAAAATTATCGATATCGTTAGGTCTAGTATAGTTATGGTAAATAGAAATTGTTTTTTCAAGAACAACGCCGATTAAAAAAAAAAAAAAAAAAAAAAAAAAAAAAAGTGTCAGCGGGATTGGACGTCAGCGGGTCAAAAAACGACGATAATAAGCGGAAAATCTGACGCGCGCAGTAGGTACGCAAATTGTCTGACGACTTTTCATTGAAACAATCAACTCGGAATCGGCGTTCGATCTGTGAGCGACGCGAGCAGCACCGCGGACGTAGGGATCACTGGGGGAGGTCGAGCTTTGTCAGACAAAGGAAACGAAAACCGACAGCCAAAAAAAAAAAAAAAAGAAAAAACAACAACGAATAAACTAACATCTGCCACGGACGTGGCAGATCCTTCGTGATGGGCGTCGGGGAGGGTCGGTTTACGTGACGAAAAACAAGACACGTACGGGAGTGTGTATTATTTGTGTAGGCGCGTGCGTGCGCTCTCTTGCCGGGGAAAAGGAGAATGAAAAAAAAACATTTCCTACCTCTTGCTGCCGACGTTACACGTCGCGGTGGCGAGTGCGGCTGCGGCGGTTGCGGCAATTTGGTTCGCGTCACGTCCGACGTGCTTCCGCTTCTGCGTGGGTGACAGTTTTTCAGCCAACGCATTCAGCGTCCGCAACATTTCCGCCGTGCTTCGCGATGCCGTCCGATTGGATCGCATGGGCACGTCGTCCCATCGGCTCTGGTGCGGCTGTCCTGTGACTGTCGGCGGTGTCGCCGAAGTCTGTGGCTGGCCGACGACCGTAGATGACGGCGACGTCGAAGTCTTTTGCTGACCAGTCGCTGTCGGTGGCGATGCCAAAATCTGTGGCTCGCCAACGACCGTAGATGACGGCGACGTCGAAGCCTTTTGATGACCAGTCACTGTCGGTGGCGATGCCAAAGTCTGTGGCTCATCAACGACCGTAGATGACAGCGACGTCGAAGCCTTTTGCTGACCAGTCGCTGTCGGTGGCGATGCCAAAGTCTGTGGCTGGGTGGCGACCGTAGATGAGGGCGACGTCGAAGCCTTTTGCTGACCAGTCGCTGTCGGTGGCGATGCCACAGTCTGTGGCTGGACAACGACCGTAGATGACGTCGACGTCGAAGCCTTTTGTTGTCCGGTGACTGTCGGCGGTGTCGCTGAAGTCTGTGACTGTCTGGTGACCGTGGATGACGGCGACGTCGAAGACTCTAACTGACCGGTCGCTGTCGGTGGCGTCTCCGATGCCTGTGGCTGATCAGTGGTCGTAGATGGCGACGGCGGCGATGTCCGCCGCTCAACAGACACTTTCGGAGTAACATACATCGACGAAGGTTTTTCCACGTGTGACTGACTGGCATTTTTATCGGTTTTCATGACCGCAGGTGAGAGATCGATAGATTTCACTGGAATCCATTTGTTATTTCGTAATCGAAGTAAATCCATGACTTCATCTTTACATTTTGACGAATTCAATCCTTCCTTGTTATTTTTCACAAACGTTTCAAGTTGTTTCAAAGTTTGTTTTAAATTGTATCCCTATGATCATTAAAAACGTATTTATGACCATTGAATATGATCAAGGGAAAAAATCGTATATAATTATTTATGAATTATATATATTGTATATCACTTTTTCAATTTCTGATCCAATAATTTTCAAAAAGTAAGAAATGTTTTCAATAGAGACGTCCGTCAATCGATTCGGTATGTCTTTCATAAATTCCAGCAGATTATTTAAAGTCAACAACTTCTCATTGAATAGTCCACCAATCATTCTAAATTTAATAAATTCAATGTTAATTTTATTAGATACCTACCTTAGTTATAACTATAACTAAAAATGCTTGTTTTATTACGCGTAAGTTTCCTTAGATATTATTGGAATTTTCAAAAGTTTTTGACAATAAATAGCCAATTGTTTCTTAAATGAAACAGTCAATCCAGTATTTGTGTTCAAAGTGATTGCTTTAAATAAAGTACACATTTCAATTAAAAGAGAAATACTGTTAGGTTCTCTAGTTGCCTGAAATTTGATGAAATCGAAATTATTCATTAACGAAAGTCGAAATAAGTAATGAAAAAATGTATTTATAAAAAAAATTTAAATCATACCCTTTTGAATAAAACATCAATTGTTTCTTCTATCAGGTCCATCGACGAAATACGAGTTATAAGTTTATTCGCTGACGATACTAAATTTTCTTGTGTCGTCGAGAAGACGACAGAGTAAATCGTTTCAGAGGGATCCTTAAAATAATCATAATAATTGGTTATTCATAATCATCAAAGTTTAAAAGTAATCAAACTATTAGTTAGTAAGCAGTGTTGAGTAAACGTCTAATAAAACAATTGGGAATTCATAAACTCATTGAGTTTTATATGAATATGATTTCGGGACATTTAATTGTTGTTTAAATAAAAAAAAAGGAATCATACAGTATACTCAATATGAAAAAATTAAATTTTAGTCGATTAAAACATGAAATACGTCTCATTAAATACCAATTCAAAGCATTATTAGCTCGCAATAGATAAATGCATTAGGTACCTGTTTGTCATCTGTAGTGATTTTTATCGACGTGTTTGGGTTTTTAACTTCCTCGACTTTCGTCTTCATTTCCTTCAAAACAATCGTATAAACAATTTAAACGTACAAATAATAACTATATGGTTTGTAGCCCAGTCAAATTAGGTTTTTAGTTCGGAAAAAATCCCATCAAGCTGAAATTTGGCATACACCTTTATAACGTCGTCATAAACAATGTGTAAAAAGTCGACCACGAAATCACGTGCGCGTCAAAGGTTATTCGAGGTCAAAGGTCATGAAAATAGCCTTTTTTTTAATATCTCGCTTGTTGCTGGTCGTACGATAAAATGTTTCATACAAAAGTTGTAGAGGAAGTAATTGTCTACAAAAAAGGTACTATGGCATTTTCACGTAAGAGTTATAGTCTTTGAGCTATAAATCCTACAAAGTACATACTTTTAAAGAAATTTGTTTTTTTCACTAAAAATAAACAGCCTTTGCGTTATTATTTCGCTTTGAGCTTGTCGTACAAAAAAAAGTTTCAAATAAAAATTGTAAAGGAGAAAATTGTCTACAAGATGGTTTTTTAATATTTATAATATTATGTAATTTCACTTGCAGTATTCACCATTTAAAAAATTACGATTACATAACGATAATAAAAATGCATTCGTTTCCACACCACCATTGAGGTAGAAGCTGGGCGCGTTTTTTTTACATGGTTTCCCCTATAGGTCTAGTCCATTTACATCGTTAAAAAGTAATTAAATATAATATTTTAATTACTAACAAATAAGTCAACTCTTGGTTTACTCATCATAAGATGGCATGTCTTGCATCAGAATGTCTTGTTCTTCGTTATTTTGGTGTTCGTCATCGTCGTTTTCTTCAGCCAAACAGTCTAATGGGTTTATTTCTTCATATTCATAAGGGTCGTCTATATTTTCATCCAAACTATTCGATGAACTTGAATTCAAGCATGATTGACCACGGCAATGTCCACAAATAATTGAACAGCTAACTCCTATTTTTCTGCACCCACAGTTAGTACTACAGCCTTTTGTACAATTACAAAAAATCATATTCAACAATTCTTCAGGTGCGGGTGGTAATAATGTAGTGACAGGTTCCAAAATATTGTCGTTCATAGCCAACCCCCACTGTTCAGGATTTAATGTGTTACCCAGCCACACTTGTATTTGATAATACACACGAAGTAGATGCTGTTGGGCGGCACTAGTTGTGGGTGGGAGTGATGATAATTTGACAGGTTTATTATTTCTGGTCAATTTGGCAAAAGTCAAAAATCTATAATTATCAATGGAGTCCTCGTTTTTTGGAGCACCATACATGGCTAAAATGAATTGCAATCCATGTTTAAAAATGTCTGCGATTGGACAGTTTTTTGTTTTAAATATTTCTGCTATTTTGGTAAGATCTGGACGTTTTTCAAATAGTTTTAAAATGTTTACTTTTCCTTTATTGAAAAATGTAGACGTTGTATCACATCCAGTGACAGCGTGAAAAAATAAGATTATATCTCTACCATAATTGTAGTGGTCCATGCAATCAGGTGAATATATTTTTGTTTCAACTTTTCCTTTCCCAGGTTTTAAAAAATAAACTTGTTCGCGTGACGTAGTTCGTGAAATAAGTAGAACTAGGAGATCCACGTCTTCTCCAACAATTATTGTATTTTTAGTTTGAGCCTCTTCAATTGCTGTTTCTACGATAAGTACGTCAGCATCATCCTTAGCTTGTTTTAACTTAATCTTAACATGTTCTAATTTTTGCATTAGCGTACGAATTAATCTATTTTTATTGAATCGATTTGAAAGAAATGTTTCTTGGTTTGTAGGTACTGTCATAGTAGAATCATTAAAAACAACTTCCAAAGACCCAATAACTGACTCACATCGTCGACGCTGTTCCATTGCCTTTATGTTTTTACTAGTATCGTCATATCCATCGAATACAACTACTATATTGGACCCAAAATGATTTTTCAAATATTGAATATATTTATTTAATATACAATCATAAGTTTCACCCTGATGCCATACAACACGATGCAAGAGAAATCCACCGTCAATAATCGCCCGGTATCCAGACATGCATAAATGAATGCATTTTTATTATCGTTATGTAATCGTAATTTTTTAAATGGTGAATACTGCAAGTGAAATTACATAATATTATAAATATTAAAAAACCATCTTGTAGACAATTTTCTCCTTTACAATTTTTATTTGAAACTTTTTTTTGTACGACAAGCTCAAAGCGAAATAATAACGCAAAGGCTGTTTATTTTTAGTGAAAAAAACAAATTTCTTTAAAAGTATGTACTTTGTAGGATTTATAGCTCAAAGACTATAACTCTTACGTGAAAATGCTATAGTACCTTTTTTGTAGACAATTACTTCCTCTACAACTTTTGTATGAAACATTTTATCGTACGACCAGCAACAAGCGAGATATTAAAAAAAAGGCTATTTTCATGACCTTTGACCTCGAATAACCTTTGACGCGCACGTGATTTCGTGGTCGACTTTTTACACATTGTTTATGACGACGTTATAAAGGTGTATGCCAAATTTCAGCTTGATGGGATTTTTTCCGAAGTGAAGCATTATTTTCGTCTAATTCGACTGGGCTATTGTAAGTAAAATCAATAAAAACATGGCTGTGTTCAGGCTTCAATATTTACTTTATTTGAGACGCTCATCTTTTTCAAGGCACGGGACCTAAGCGTATTGAGCTTGATTTCTCTATTTTTAGTAATCAAATCACGTTCAATTTCCTTTGTTTCAGGGTTCAAGACGGTAGGAGTATTCCCATTAGTTATATCCTAAAAACACGTAATTCGTTAAAACCATTAAAAAAATAAGCCTATTAAAATCAATAAGAAATAATTATCCCTATTTACTTAAATTTTAAAAGTAATGGTAATTATTAAAACTATTAACTATTAAGTTACCTTAAAACATAATTAGATAAAAATAATTAAGTTTAAGTGTTCGGTAGGTACCTGTTCTTTATCGGACTCGATTTTTAAAAATGTGTCTGGTTTTGAAGACTCCTGGACTTTTTTCTGGATTTCCTTAAAAAGAATTGTAAAATTTATCTGTATATGTATATACAATAACTATATTATACTTAGAAAATAAATTTAAAGAAAACATAATTATCAGTCACGTTTGCTTGTGAGATTCTTACTTCGGTTTTTCCTTCAGTGACAACAGTAGACATTTGTGAGTTTTGGGATCGCTGAATCCAGGCGTTCTTCTGCGTGTTTGACTCTACTCCGCCTTTTGTTGTGGACAGACTATTTTCAATTTTCCTCTTTACAATATTTGCGTTCATTGAATTTCTCTCGTTTATTTTGTTCTGAAAACACGTAATTTATAATATTTGATATACTACCCCAAAATCTGTTTAACGACTTAGAAAAAGGACAGTACAAACATAATAATTGTAAAGATTAAATTAGGTAATTTCAATAATTAATCAAACCATTAACCATTCAATTACCTGCGATGAATTAGAAAATGAATCACTTTTCTGTTGAATATTGAATGACTTTGTGTTAACCTAAAATGGGTATACTTTTTTAGTTAATATTTGCCATTACTCATACTACTTTGAATAAAACGAAATTGTTAATTTTTTACTTATATAAAGTAAATATTCGAAATAGTTTTAATTACATTTTGAGTATTTGAATGTTGATAATATACAACTTTTTTGGTCGGTTGAGTACGTTGAGAAATCGCCCGATTATTATTTTCTGTCGTCATGAATTCTTTTTCTATTTCTTTTAAAGTTTTTGGCTCAAATATCGCGTTTCGTGGCATCCAATTGTTTTTTTTCAAATCTATTATATCTAAAATCATAAACCGGATTCTCGACGAAATTTTGGGTTTGAAACTCATGGACGATAATTCACGTAGCTTTTCAAAAGTTTTTCCCTGCAATAACATTGGTTAGAAACTAATATTTTGCACAAAAAAGGTTGTCGTTTTGAATCAAATTGCAAACGAAATGCCTGATGATTCACACGTTATTGAATAGAATTGAAATCTTAGTCAACTTACTGTATTTAAATATTTTCCAGTGTGTTTTAAAATGTTACACAAACATTCGAGCGGTTCTTCTTTTGGTATTTTCAGCAAATGGTCAACACAAGTTTCTAATATTTTCGAATGTACTATTTTCACCTTGAACAGTTCACATATGAATCTAGAAAATAATTGATAAATAAATTATAAAAAAATAACCGTAATCTCCTTTCAAAATTTTAAATATACCGGCTATTTCCTACGGATCGTTTTCGTTGAACTCTTTCATTTTCTTCGAACTTATATTGAAGTTCTTTTTTCAAATTCTTAAAAAAACGTGAAAAACGATTTTTAGAACAAAAAATGATCACAACGGATTTTGAAAATATGCTTACTTGGTCTTTGCATGATTCGATTTCTGAAAGTCTATCAACTGCATTTTCTTCTAGTTCACTGATCAATTTGAAGGTTTTTTGGCACTTTTGTAAAATGAGACGTCTGAATGTAGTTTTTGTCGTCTCTTCCCTAGATGTCACCTCAACGTCTTTCATTTGGGAACAAATGTATGCATATTGAGGAGTAAAGTTGGGTTCATCAATAGCCTAAATTTGATTTAATTGATTAACGAAATGTAAATATTTGGTGAATTTTAGTTTTATAATTTTTTCACGTTGAAATACGTCTTAAATTTGATACATTAGTTTGAAAAAAATGTATACGTCATCGTTTTCTCTTACTTTTTGAAACAATAATTCAATTAATCCATTGAGACTGTTATATGTAGAAATCTGCATTTCGATTATGCTATTGGTTAGAATCACCATTGTTTCTGGTGTTATTTTATTCAATATTGATCGTACTTTTTTCAGCATTTCCTTAAAACGAATTTTAGAAATTATTTTTTTTGCACAAACATAATTTAACACACTCTTTGCGAGTGAAATGATCAAAGAGAGCGATTGCCCGTTATTAATATGCATACTTCGATCTCCAATTCATTGCTCTCCGTTGATTTTCGGGGGCTCCGACAAGAAGGAACCCAAGCATTTTCGCACGTGTTCAATTCGGCGATACCGTTTTTCGCGTGCGAGTAGATATTGCCGGAATTTTTACTATTGAAGTGGTAATTTTCCTTTTGTGAGAAATAAATTACATGGCGTATAATTTTATTAACCGATGTGTAGTTTCTTATAATTTACTAGCATGTTTAGTTAAAATAATTCACCCAACTTACCGATCGTATGCTATTGGTATAAAATGTATTTATGCCACTGTAACGATTATGCTTGGTACTATTATTCTCACGGTTCCGTTCAGTGTTATGAGATCTTGTATTTCCGCTGCAACGAGGCCTCATATTGAAATTGGTTTGACGTGGCTGCTAACGATGGTAAAATTATCAATTACATCGGCGGTGTCACCGTAAACACGATATATTTCAAATCACTTACCATCTTTTGTGTTCGCTGGAACTTTGGTGTTTGGTCTGGCTGCGTCAGAGTTACTCAATTTGACTTTTTCTTTGTTATTGTATGTTTTATACTTCTAACCGGTTCTTTGTAAAAGTTGTTTAAATAATTCACCAGGAGTTGACTTAAAAAACTTCTCAAGTCCGGTAAGGTTTTCAAAATTAATATCCGATTTATAAATCGCGTTTTCTACGATCAAATTCAAAATTATCTGTGTTCAATTGAAAAGATTGTAAACAATTTATAGTATATATAGTAACGAATGTAAATAATTATAATAACTGTTATTATTAATATTATTATTATTAGCCAAACATAGTTACAGGTGTTTAGTTAAGAGTGCAAATAGAAAAATCTCACAGTATAGTTTTGAATAATATTGTTAATAATATTCCATTCTGAATGAAGTGAAGGATTTATAATTGGTTTGCAATAATGTTTTCTTCCACAGTATTGGGGAATATCTACAATTTGGTATTCTATTGCTACTTTACCCTGGCATTTTACATGAATTTATGCAGGCATACTATATATATATAATAGTCACATATGACCACATTTTGTACGATGGCAAAATCCTAACATGCAAAATAAAATGTTAAATTATATTTCAAGTTTTTTTTAATATAACTATGAGCTAACGAAACAAATTACAATATTAGTATTGAGTTACTAATTATAAATAAAGCAAAATGTTGTAGTTAAATATTTTTTATCGGAACGTGGAAAAACGTCATTCAATTTTGATGAGGAAAGTCGTCCAGTAGTTTTTCATTTGCATTTTCAGTTGCATATTGGTTATTATAGTAAATACAATATGCCTATTATAGACTTAGAGTTGCAGTGTATCTTAATACACGAATATTTTTTCAAAGTTCACACTGCTTACGATAAATTAGTCAATCACCCTTTTTGTGTTTACCTCAATTAAACATAATATACAATGGTCATTCTTCCTACTGGTGCTTTACTTTACGAAATTCAATTTCCTATATAATATTAACATTATACGGATAACTATAACGTATGAAATATTTTACCTGTAAATATGACGAAATGTCGACTATTTTGTAGTAACGATAGTTATTTACAAAACATCTTACATAGTCTATAATTGATAAAACGTGTATAATATATTATGTTAAAAGAAAATATCAAAAAAGATTTTTTTATATTGAGATTATTTTTACAGTAAACTATTAAATTATGTTCAAATAAGATGAAAAAGAATAAATTGAAAAAAGAAAAAATAATTAAATTTTTAAAAAATAATGAAATATTTTGAAATGTATTTCTTGGAAAAATTATGTCAAAAAAAAAAAAGAAAGAAAACGTGTGAAGGGTATTTACTCCAAATAATTGTATAAAATTATCATTATGTATTTAAATGCCGGGTAGTATATAAATCATTTTGGTTCCGCCAGTGATACATTATTTGATGTAAAAGCGTTAAAATTTCAAAATATTCAAAACTGTTACAGTATAAATATAGTATACGTATAACGCCTACAATAGAAGCATAGTTTAAACGATCGAAATAAGTTCGGGTGACAATAATGACTTATACGTTTTTACGTTTTTAGAAAAATGAGTAAATCAAACGTCAAAAACACCGTTGAAAAGGGAAATTAAAAAAATATATGCACATGTGTGTGGCATATACAGTGCCACAACTTGCTATTGGTGGACCCCAATGCAAGATAGAATTATGGGCCCCCCTTTTCTCCACATTTTTTTAAAAGCAATATATTAGTACATCATATTTGTAACTCTTTTCTCCTGTGGTATATTATATATTCAATAAATAATTTTATAGATGCAAGTGTTTAAAAAGGGTTGAATAAACCAAAGAAAAAAAAAATCTCACTACACCAACATACTGATAATTTATTAAAAACTCATAGGTACCTTCACAAAATATGTGTGTCAATGTTTATTACTTTAGTAACCAAGTCAAATTATTAATATAATTTTTATTTTTTTATTTTATGAATACAATTCATTAATAATATTACTATTAACATTATACTATTACTTTTATCGAGGGGCCTCAACCTAAAAATACATCTTTGGCCAGGGAATGCAACGCATACCCATCGTCCTTTATTGTTGCGGCACTGGGTATATATGATGCCTAATGTTGAATAAAATATTTACGAGTATTATCTGATGAAATAAGTGTCGGGTATTTCAGATCTTCCGAAGAACGGTTTTGCATTAGGAAATGTAAGCCTTTGATCAAATTATTGGTGAGTGGTATGTTATTGAAATATGATGTATATGGAAATGGCGTGTATTATGATTGACACGAGATGCGTTTTGTCTGAGCTCAACGAGACGATATACAGAGAGTGCCTGGCCTACGTAATTAGTATACATCAAAAATATATCCCAAGTAATCGAGGACAGTATAACCTGGAGCACCGTTTTGATTGTATCCCCGGCATAAGGAAGTTTTTTCGGGGTATTACTCGTATTTTTTAGGATTATCTGTAAAAAATTATTCGATGCGCCCGAATCACGTATTTAGAAAACAACCGGGCCTTCGACTCGTGACAAAAATATCCACATAATTATATGCAGTACAATTATGTTTCTGACAGCTGATCCCAATGACGTATGGTTTTATTTTATACGCATGATATCAGTTCCGATCAGCCAATTAACATTTTTATACAATCGACCAAGGTCAAAAAGGTTATTTGGAAAAACGCATTTTAAGCAATAACAGGTTTATTAACATTTTTACGTAATCGACCAGAGTCGTAAAGGTAGGAACATAACAACTTATACTGTCGAATAACAGCTCTTCCTTGTAATTAGGTATGCATAGGTACAAATCGACATAAAAAACGCATAAACGTGTGCATCATTATAATATTTATTGTATGTATATTATATTATGCTTATCGGAAACATAAATTTTCGGTACTGCAGTGTAATCATTAACATAATATCAAATAAACGTACTTGACTAATACTTACATAATATATGTCTTTTTATGTCGGACTTAAGTTTGAACTAACAAGTCAAATAACATTAGATACAAAAAAAAAAATGAATAAACGAGTTTCACGAGTTTCGTCTTTCTCGACGACAGAAAAAAATATGTTATCTCATTGGTACTTTACACAATTAATATTTCCCAATTCTCGACAGTTTTTCCAGGCACGCGGACAAATCAGCGAAAACCGAGTAAAAAAAATCAAAATTTTACTAAATCGATATGGTTTTTTGGTCATTATGGAAGCTTATTGTTGCTAAATACTTAGTATTTTCACTTTATTTCAATGGTATACTCATACGAATGTAACGAAAATTGTAATAAGTTCGACGATTTTTGAGCTAAAAATAGAACTTGAAAATGCGTTGTTTGTTTAAAGTTTATCTGTCGTACAATGTTTAATAATTGATCAAAAGTTATAAAAATATATTATTAACACTATTTTTATACTAAAATAATAATACTGAAACATTTTAAAAATATTAAAAAGGTATATATTTTTTTTGTATATAAGTTTAAATAAATACTATACGATTTTTACAAGAGTACACTGTTTTTTACATCAATTTCAAATATTAAACGTTGATTAAAAAAAAAAAAAAAAATGATCCATCCTATCATACTGAAATTTTGGATAAAGGCAGAATAACGTGTTTTGATTCTTTTGGGTTCTATAATATATTATATACTTACATAATCAGTCGTAAATACGTAATAAAATGTAACATCCATGATCACCAAAATTATGATCGCGCTCGTAGTTTTAACATAAAATATTAAACATCTGCAGAGGTAGTCATAAACTTCAAAATGAAATAAGAATGAAATAAATATAACAGAATCGTATAAAATCACTAAAACGTCAAGTACTGTCGTATACTCCGATCGAATCGAAAGTATACAACACAAAGTACACACAATAAATTAAGTATTAACTTGAAAATATCACGTGTTTTTCCTATGGTGGTCGAGTCACACGACCACCACAGAAGAACCTTAATTTTTCGGTCTCCTCTCTTTTTATAATTTAACTTAACCTCATTAAAAATATTTTTGCTTACGTGTATAAATATAAAATAATACTTACATGCTAATATGCTTACTATCGTCTATTTTACAAATTGTTTTCTTAAATGCTATTATATTCATCTATTTCAAAATTTGTTGTGTTTTATATTTCTTATGAACTAAATTATTATTACTATTGCACAATACTACAAACATCAATCCATCACTTGTAATCGAGAGAAATTTGACGATTATATTTTATTTTTCCTCGCGATTAATACCAGACGGTCATTCTTATTCTTACCATTAACATTACAATAATTATTTATTTGGTACTCACCCCGGGGTACTAGTATTACCAGTCAAATGATAATTTAAAAGGTCGCCCGTTTCACTTGTGATTTTCATCATTGATAGCTACCCTCCGTACAGACGGCTTTGTAAGCGATACAAATGTTTTCGCAATCATAACCAAGGAAATAGCTTAGTTTGAGTTCAACTAAATTCGTGTGGCCACTAAACCATAAAATAAAGCAAATTTATTAGAAGTAGTATAAATGTTTGATGTTGACGCAATATACAGTGTGATCACGATAAGAGGAAACATATTTTAATAACTATGCATATACTCATTATGTTTTAAGTACTGTTTTTATGGCTTACTCATAAACATAAGTATATATTGTTTCAATTAATTATACTGATTTTTTGTCAATTCAATTTAAGTATGTAAAAGAGCATTTTTCCTTATATTTCGTACATTTACTTTGAAATTATAAAACGAAATCAAACTTGTATTTTGTACGAGATATTTATAATCTAGTATACTTATAAGCAAGGCTCGGAAGTTGTGGCACTGAAAATGTTACTTTTTAGCCCCTTAATATGCACTTAAAAACTCCAAAATATGCGATATAAATGGCACGAAAAAAAATATACATTTAACTTGAAAAAATAATAATTATAAATTTACTATAAAAAAAAATTAAATGTTATTCATAATTACATTTACCGATTACTAATTAATAAATAAACTATTTATATACATATACATGAATATATAGTATATCTCGGAGATTCAGAGAAAAGATTTTCGCAGAGCTTAAGCTTAACTGCAGGGTTTTGCGGCAACAAACGTCGAGTGGTTTGGTCAGAGCGATTAAAAAATCCGCGTTTGCAGTGTTATTAGATCACAAGTCAACGTGTTAGTGTACACTGGACCATTTTTCCAAATACAAACGACGTGCTCGAAAACAAAATAAAGTTTAATACACAGGAAAATGTACATATGATACAATATGTATCAGTTTATTCAACGATTTTATAATATATTGACTTATTTAAATCGCTTATGTGTTGATCGCCTGTTGCTGAGGAATAATAATATTATTTTCGTGACAACGAAAACGCCGTATACTCGGCCTAAGCGATGACATTTTCACTTTGATCAGTCTACGCCGGGAAGTCATTTGCAATATAAAACAATTTACTTATCTATAGTGTACATCTCTATTCGACTGAGTACCAATCTACGAACGTTTCGAGCAACAATGAAGTAAGATGACAAAATCTCTTTTAATTTAGCCATAGCTAGTTATTGTTTAGTGAAGTGTTTTGTCGGGGCGAGAGGTTGTTACTGGCATGGATGAAACAGGGCGTCAATAAAAGTATATTTCTACACACACACACACACACACACACACACACACACACACACACACACACACACACACACACACACACACACACACACACACTCACAGACACACGGCATATCACCATATCTTTACGCGACGGTGTTGCACGTGCGGCGATCCCCCGTGAATAGGTCAAGTTGCCATTAGACACTTGTAGAGGCTCGATGATGATATCGTAAGATATGTGAAGAGATTACGCGTTTCATTATTCGTGTATGCCATGTTTTATTGTACGTACGTCGAAATCGTTTTCCCCCTAATCTAATCGCTTTATGTGCAGACACTCGCCACGCCGCCCACAATACGTACGATTTTGATTTGTTCTGCGAGCGTAGGCACAACGTCGTCTTCTACCTGTCCGTCCCATCAGTCAAGAGGTGCGGACGTACGAAATGAATATATCGCGACGTCGACGTAGAACGTGCTGTACTTATGGCTAATCTGCAGTGTTATTGTAAGCACTCGTCGTTCGTCCCTATTCAGAAACTCCATTTCTGTTCTCATTTTACGTTCTAAATCTAAATCTAAACGATCGTCGTCGAGTTTTTTTCAAGACTGTCTTACGCGTGGTCTGGAATTCGTCGTTGTAGTCGGTTACTCGTAGTACCTACTAGTAGTAGCCTTAGAAATAGTAGTTCTGGTATGAATAATACGAGTATAATATGTTTATTCTTTTTTTCACCCGCTGACGTTCAATTTCTTTGCGAAGGATATTTATTGACCAAATACGCACAACTAGAAAATTAATACCCTCTCCCCCGAATCTAGAGAAATCTAGATCCGTACCTGGGGTTCATGTACATTCCATATTTAGAACCAAGTGTTTGTGCATTAACAATCTAAGATTTTATATTAGATATGAGTAGCCCAACTTTTCCAGTAACAGGTTATCAATTTAATATATTTATAATTAAGTACCTATAGTTCCTAAAAAGTTGTTTATATTTTGTAGATCATTTTTATACGTACCTTCTAGCTATTGTGACACCTACAGCATTTATAGAAAACTCGTTCTATTTTATCATTATAATGTTTTGCAAGTTTTATTACATTTATTTCAAGCCATTAATTCTTTTCCCTCGTAAAAAGAAAAACATACTTTTTCTAGTTAAAAAAAAACACCTGAATTGACTTAGGTTTTATAAACTTAGCATGCGAATCAGTCGTTAAATATGCATACTTTTTTTTTTTTACAAACCATAAAACATTCACTCGTCCTCTCAACAATCTTGTACAAACCATTCCTTTAATCAATTTTTTCAAAACTCGAATTCAGGTCAAAATAATTAATTTGATTATTATTATTATTATTATTACTATTATTTTATTTTGTAGTATGTGCAAACAAATGAGCTACACGAACATCATGCGCGACAAGCTCGTCAGAGGCAGTAATTTTGCGAAAAAAACATTCGTAAGTTGTATTTCTTAAACTCTTACATTTATTTTGTTACGTAATAATTAAACTTGATCCTATTAAAATATTTAGCGTCCAAAACGGAACCCATATTTTGGGTATGCTAAACAGTTATCGTCCGAGGTGAGCGCCTTGCTTTAGCGCATGCGCTACAGTTTTCAATCTTTTTTTTTCTATGTACCTACATATCATAAATATAAATATTACAAACATTTATTTTGTTGGCTTTTGAAACGCTGCAGGAGTGATGTAGTTCACATTTTACTGTCACTAGAATATTATCGTTAATAATAGATTTATTCTAAATATTCAAATGATTAAATAACTAAAATTGTACTTAGCAGTTGGGCACAGAATCATCCGCAGCCCGCGAAGCAGAAGCCCGACGACGCGCAATGGCTAGAAAAAAAGCGAAGGACTATCAAACAAGGGCATTACGACTACATTTGGGAGCACCAAAGCTCACTAAAGGTCACCAAAACGTTGACATTAAAACTGATTTACATTTAGAAGAAGTAAGAACACCTGAAATCATTAAAATAAACGTTTTTATACTTTTGTAAGTTATTGTTTAATGTTGAAACTATAGGACTCTTTTAAAGATAAAAATTATCAGTTTCAATAGATTAAAAACCCACACACTATTTGCATTGAGTATTTAAACTTAAATAGACTTCTTATCAAATTATCGAATTTTCTTAAAAGAAAACGTTGTAAAAAATATCATTGACTTTTGGTGGATAGCTTACACTACCAGAACATATCAAATTACATATCCAGAACTTTCATCAAATATCATAAAAAAAACATATGCTTAATGACTTAATAAAACTTTGTATATCTCTATTATTTTTATGAAAAGAAATTTCGTCTATGACCAACATAAAAATAAAAATAAAAAGCTGGTATGTGAGATGATGGTGGTACAAGTTCGTCCTTCGTCCCTTCGGTCCTCGGACAAGGTATTGGTGATGAATGTATTAAGTTTTAAAGAAATGATGAATCGTTTCTTTAGTATAAAACGATTCTTAGCAAAGCTTCAGTGTTATATAATATATTATTCTAATAATAAGTTATCTTATTTATTTCTAAATTAATCCAAAATAAAAAAATAAAATTTTCATTGAAATTCGTGTTTGAGTTTTTGATTCCTATAGGGAACAATATCAAACTACGCCCACATGATAAATAATTTATAAATATATAAATTATTATTATATAAATTAGACAAAATTATAGAATTTGTACACAAAAAACAAATACCTTATACGTATAATGAAGAAGTAGCATTTTAATTATATTAAATATGTACATACTAAACTAGTGATAATAGACCTAAACTGTTTTAATATTACAGTTGTATGAGTTTCCTACATCTCAGACTTTTGGGACTCAGACTGAATTTAGTCAAGAGCTGTTCTCAAGTCCGGGACGTCAGCTGGCGTCAATCGAGGGGTCAGCCCACACAGATGCGTCAACCCAAGTAGACGACAAAGATGTAAGAAGTCTCTGAAGTCAGATCAAATTATTATTCGATATATTTTTATTTACCAATCAGTATTTACTGTTTGAAATATCAGAACAGTTTTTACGACTCATTAACGCATAATTATACATTGGAAATGCAATAAGTCTATATTACCATAATATTTATTCTACAGAACAGCTCAATGTATGTTTGACGTCATATTGTCTAATTGTTTTAGTTATTCGACTTTGATACCGAAGTTATACCGATAGCAGAGTCTCTGATCGCTGATGTCTTTAGGCAAGCAATGCGAGAAGTATTATATGAAGATGAGCTAGACGCGAGAGCACGACAGCAAAGAGCTCTGTACCTACGACGCACCATCGAAGAGATCGAAAAGCAAAGACTGGAGCAAGAAGATAAAAGGCTGAACAAAGTTATCGTGAGTATAGATCGAAAAAAAATCGTTATTAATAAATAATTTTACTCTAGTAAATTAATATTCTACGAAATGATAAACCGTAGGAGGTTTAAAGTTTGGCGTCAGAACCGAAACATTGTTTGATGCCTAAAAAAATGATGTTAAATTATGTTCTTAATTATCTTCGGTTGTATTATATTGTAGGCTGAACACGCTAAATTATTCGACGAAGGCGAGAAAAACGAAAGAGCTCGAATTTCTGAGCTAACTTCAAGTCGTGTTACTGATTTGCTACCTAAAGTACTTAACGATTTAAATCAAAATGAGTATAGCACTGCTAATATAGTAAACAGTAAGTAAATGATTTTCTTCTTGTTTATTACCAAGTATTTGATGTACCTTTAATTCGCATACAGGTCCAGAATTCGTATCATGGCTGATCGATAAACTACAAGCGGACAAAACTAAACACGTTGAGAGTGACGAAATTTTAACGAGTAATTTTTAGTTATTTTAAACACTTTAGTGCATGAAAAAACTCATAAATAAGACATAATGAAATTATTTCATTCAAAACTCCTAGTACATAACTACCAAGTGCCTATTTATATTTTACGAACAAAACCAATTGTTCTAGAATAATATATATCCATTAATTTTTTAAATAACGTACTTTCAGGGATTAATTACCTATAATATGGATTAGGCGCCCTCTTAGGAACCCCACTTCTTTTAGAGGCTTCGTAAATTACAATATAATGATAATATAATTAATACTTATTTTGAATTACAGAATCTGTAAAAGTTTTAGATTCTGAACGGAGTGAAGAATGTATTGATTTTACAATGATGTGTGTTTTTTTTTTTTTTTTTTTTTTTTTTTTTTTTTTTTTATTTTTTTTATTTTTGTGTCTGTCGACACGATTTGGGGCAGTAAAAATGCTTCGATTGCCTTATATAGCAACTTTTCTGAAAGGAAATTGAATCTAGTTGGTACTTTGGGGGGTCAAAAGTTAAAAATTTTCAATATTTTTTTAACGCGCCGGGAAAAACCCTTAAAAAATGAGGGAAAAACGGTATATTTTACGCAAAACCAGTTTTCGACAAAATCAAATTTTTTATTTTGCTATAACTCAAAAACAAATCGATGTAAATACTTGAAATTTTCACCAAATGTTTAGATTAGCGTTCTCTATACACCGTTAAATTTTCGAAGTATTTTGACTTTTATTGAGCTAATTATAGACAATTGAAATTTTCAATTTTTTTAAGTATTTTTTTTTAAAATAACGATAAAATTTTTTTTTTTTGCCAGAAAATCTTGAAAATTTAATACAAGGTTTCTTATAAGTTGTTCCATAACTGATAAAAAAAAATCCAAAATCGTAAGTCACAATTTTTTTTTATAAGTGCTCAAAGTTCCAATTTATACGAAATATGTAAAAATTGCGAAAATTTGCAAATAATTTTGTTGTTGAAAAATCGTAAAATTTTTTTCTTTTATAACTAAGTTTTGAAAATTTGGTACAAGGTTTTCCATTAGTTTTTCTTCAATTATCTGCAAAAAAAACTCTACCGGATTCAGACAAAAAAATTTTATGAGTGTTTGAAATTTAAATTTTTACAAAAACACGTTAAACAACGGTTTAGCCTCAAACGATTTTTGCTATTTGTTTTTTTTTCAAAAAGTATAAGTTGTAGAAACTTGAAAATTTTATCAGTTGTTTATATTGGCATTTTCTTTATATAATTTTATTTTCAAAAGATTTCACTCATTTTTAATCAATTTATAGGCATTTGAAATATTCGATTTTTTTAATTTTTTTTTTTATAAATGTTGATAAAAAAAATGTAGCTCGGACGAAATACTTGAAAATTTAATAGAAGGGTCCACATAAGTTGTCCTAACTCCCATTCAAAAATTATAAAAATACATAGGCACAAAATTTTTTTATAAGCGTTTATAAGTGCTAATATTGACAAAATTCGTCAAAATCATGTATATTTGCTATGTATTTTGCAGTTGAAAATTCATAAAATTTTAAGTATTCAAAACTAAGAATTGTAAATTCGGTACAAAGTTTGACATACGTTTTCCTTCAATTATCTGTAAAAAAATTTGCACTGGAATAAAATCAAAAATTTTTATGAGTGTTTGAAATTACAATTTTTTCACATAATCGCGTAAAATAACAATTTAGGCATCATTGATTTTTGATATTTGTTCTTATTCAAAAAGTATAGGTCGTAGAAACTTAAAACTTTTACAAAATGTTTAAATAGGCATTTTCTTTACATAGTTGTATTTTCAAAATATTTTGTTTATTTTTTAGCTATTTATAGGCATTTGAATAATTCGATTTTTCTTAGATTTTTTTTTATAAAAGTCGATAACAATTTTTTGGCCCTACCAAATCGCTTGAAAATTTAATAGAAGGTTTTGAATAAGTTGATCTAAGAGTGATTCAAAAATTATTCAAATACATAGGCACAATTTTTTTTTATAAGCAGTTGAAGTTCAAAAATCGACAAAATTTGTCAAAATCACGAATATTTGCAAATTATTTTGTAGTTGAAAATGTATAAAAATGTTTGTATTCAAAGATAAGAAATGAAAATATTATGTAATATCACAGCTGATAAAGATAATTAAATAGATTAAGTTTATTATAATATAATCAGTAGCTGACAGCTGTTCTATACAAAATATTGGTCGATTGTAAACACAAGGTGTATAACGTACCTTTACATGGTTGAATAGAACGTTACTAACTTCCAATTTCCAGTTATTTTAATGTGTGTATCAGTTCCATAAACATGCGGATTTTATATATTATTATTAATTATTAATATTTAAATAGACGTATCCACGGAGCATTCAGCATATATGGACGGCGGGGTCGGGTGGTACCGTCACGATAGTGCATTTAGGCAAATAATATGGTATTTACCTACGCCCTATCTATGCACATCCTGGTTTGTCCAATGCTCACGAGCAGAAGTCACATGAATAGACAAATGTAAATTTAACCCAATCTAGGATATTAAAATAAAATATATATTACAATTTAAGGCTGACATCTTCATCTTCGTTCAGAATCGTTTTTTTTTTTATAATATAAAATAATTCCAAAATCTATCCAATAATGCCTAATCTAGCAATGCATCTCGTGTATCCCACCCAACTACTGTATCCTGTACTTAACTTACAATGATTTATCATTGCATTCAAATGTAAAGTACCATACAACTAAACTATCGTAAACCAGGTGATCCCATGATAGAAAGTGCTATACACTCCTCGCCATTATCTTGTCCGAGGAGCGAAGCGACGAAGGACGAACTTCCACCACCATTATCTTATCGGCTTTTTTTTACTTAATAGCTTTGACTTGAATTTGACAATTTTATATTTCAACAAAGACAAAAAAGTTTGGTTTTAATGAATAAACATAGAGATATAACTAAACAAATACTAATCAATTTTTAATGAAGTGATAAAAACGTATTCTGAAAAAAACAAGAAAACGTACTTAGGAACTTAATTTATAAATGTTTAAAATGTTTTTGGTTTTTCAATTTTATATTTTATTAAAATATTGAAATAATTAATTTTATTGTGTGAATAGATTTGTATGTGGTTTATCGTAATTAATTTTTGTAAATAAATTTATAATCAGAAAGTATATACTCTTTACTTAAAGTAAAAATTGTATTTTGAAATATTTTATTTATATTATTATTATTAATTAATTGCAACCTATCATGGCTTTTGTACTTTTTTTTTTAATTTAATAAAAAATGTTATTTGATGTCATAGCGAGCTAATCCAGTGTTAAATTTTAACTAGAAATTTCTTTGAGGATATATAAATAGTCTTTTTAGAGTACAAAATTAAAATAATTTGTAACTGGCAATACAGCCATTCAAAGTCTGAAAATTATTTATACTTTCTATGATTACAATATGTTTTATAATTGTTTAATATCTACGATTCTAGTAAAGATTTCTCCCCCTCCCCTAAGACCATAATTATACGTTTCAGTATTTACAGCAAAAAATATGGATGACTACCAAATTTGACGTGATAAAAGTTTACCAATTCAACTTAAAAAAATCACTTTCGATATATTTTAGAAATCATTTTATTACGTTTTAGTTAGAACTATTGGACATTTTTTTGAACAAATTAAATTCAAATTCTATTGTTTAATCGTTGTAGGTATAATTCATGACCTCATTAAACATCGTTTGGATTCATATGATGAAAAATATTGAAAAACCAGAAAAATTATTCAATGAAATTGAAACTGTAACTTCATCGTCTGACACAAAAACAGAAGTAGATAGTCAGACAACTGATAGCTAAAGAAATCAAGTAAGAGAAGCATACAATCAGTGCCGAATTTACCAGTAAACACTATAAGCTAGTGCTTAGGGCGGCAATTTCTCAAGGGTGGCAAATAATTTTTAATATTACATTTTTACTATTTTAGTAAACTTTAAAAACTTTAAAATAAGTTATTTATATAACATGGGTTGACGATTATGTGTCTATCTCTGTACCTAATCATAAAAAAAAAACCCAGTTCAGGCATGTTTTATGGCCTATGGTATTATTACAACAAAATGGACTTCGATGCCATAATAGATGATTTTGCGACTCAAAAGTCGCGCAGAAATGAGTACTAGTTATTAACTATTTAATTTTGAATACAATAATTAACTATTTAAATATTTATTACTACCATGTTTTTTATCATTATATTTTATATCATATTTTTAATAATTAAATTTGTTATATGAATGTATGTGTATGCATTTGTATAACAGCTGTATATTTTTATTTTTCATCATTAAAATTTTAAGTAATAAAGAAAAAAACAATAATTGTACGATTTAATAACATTTTTTAGACTAGAAAAATATTTATATTAAAAGGCGGCAATTTATTGTGTGCTTAAGGCGGCACAATGGTTAAATCCGGCACTGCATACAATACAATTTTTTTAAATATCATTTACTTCATTAAAGCTAAAACCAATAAAACAACTAAATACTCAGTTTTTAGTATTACGTTAAAATTGAAAAGTATGATTAATGGGCATATTTTTTTTACTTCATCTAAAGATTTTAATTTTGGCATAAACTAAACATTTTATTATATAATTAAAAAAAAGTTTACAAATACGTAAAACATTACAATTACAATTATAAATATTATCGTAAGGTGATATTGAATATTAGAATAAGCTATAATACAACAATATTATTTGATCTTTACTAGCTGTTGTACGGTTATAAATTATAAAACGAACAACCTAATAGAACATTGAGTTATTGAAAATATGTTTAAAAAAAAAATAGTTACTTCTCATTTTGATTAAGAAAATGCATGAAAATTATCGAACGATTTTCAAAAAAAGATTTAGTAACTTATATGTCACCATATTGTACAAGTATACACATGTAAGTAAGCCTAATTTCACTCAAAAATTAAGGTTCTTTTGTGAGAAAAACTATTTCATCAAAGTGAAGTAAACGAAATATTATGAAAATAGCTTATAACATGCATGACCTAATAATAAATAATAATATATTATATTATGATATACTCAGGTTAATATTAACGATATGTAATTAAAAAACTATATTAATTTGTCGTTTTGTTTATAGTTTTAAATATTTATTTTAAATACGCATATAATAATTTATTTGTGGTTTTTCTACTAGGATTTGTATCGCATGATAACGTACATAGTGCCCAGGCGGCTGTACAAATAATGAATTCTTATCAAGTGGGTTACAAGAATTTGAAATTGCAACTAAAGAGACCAAAAGAAGCGTCCAAATCCCAGTCAATTACATTTTGATAAACCTTTATTGATGTAAGTATATATTATAATTTAAATCTGGTATATTTGATGGTCCATAACAAATCTATTCAAGATAAAAAATAAAAATAAAAATAATTGTGTTTTAACATAGCGTTTGAAATTCATGCACGTTTTCTTTAAATAGACTTATATAACTAATATAGATTTTGTACCATGTGAAGCTATCATGTGCTTATTATAATGTGTCACGAAAACGTAAAATATGTTGTGTTTGTGTATTTTTAGCCGTGAAACACGCCGTAATCATGGTACAAATTGGCGTAAGAGACATATTAACAAATAGTTATAGAACATATTTTTAAAAAACTGAAAAATATTCGAGATAAAAGCGGAAAAATTCACATTTTACTCGAAAGCGTTTTCGTTTTCCTTCAGATAAATAATTACATTTCATTTTAACGGATTTTCATGGAACTCCGTTTTGCGTCAAACATTTGGTGATGTATAATTTTTATATTTAATTTGAAGTGTTTTACAGTAGTAGCCTCAAATCGATATTTTACTAATTAGGACAAGGTTTCGTTTGTTTCATAGCATTTTGTAAAATTTATGTGGCTCAATTTTTTATCACTGAATAAGAACAAATAACATAAACTAAATTTTATTTGAAATAATTAAATTAAGAATTTAGGGACATATAGGACATACAGCAAAATACAGGACGAATATATTAATGATAAAAATAAATTTCCTGTAGTAATATTAGGCGACCTATTTGATGTCCATCAAACTCCCCTCAAGCATCAAAATTATTTTAACGAAAATAATCCTTTTTTTTGTGACTTTCGATTTTATTAAACCATGATGAAATATATGTTATAAGGCGAGTCTAGGACATCTTAGCGTGGCCGTTTTTGCGTGGCCATCTTGGCGTGGCCACTTTGGCGTAAGGCCACTTTGGCGTAAGGTCACTTTGGCGTAAGGCCGTTTTGGCGTAAGGCTATTTTGGCGTTTATGTATTTTTTTTTTTTTTTGAACTGTGGAGCAATTTTTACTGTATGATAGTGGACCAGGTGAAAGTAGGATTTTAATATTTGGTCGTTATCGGAACAAAGCCAATAGATTATATAAACTAATAGACTGAATCTACAAATGGGTGTACAACATCCAACATTGTGGGTATTTATTTCAAACTTTAGGAAGGTGCAATCAGGTCGTGATATATTTTATCAACAATTAGAAGCTGGAAAAAGTCCTCCAAAAAAGAAAAAAAAATTCTAGAGAATTACAACAACCACAACATAATTGTTTTTTTAAGGGGTATAGCCCAAAATATAAGTTGTCATTAAATAATTTTTTTAATACTATTATATATACGTAATTTTTTTTTTTAACTTTTTTATTTTTTACTTACAACAAAACCGTCTCACGCCAAAACGGCCTTACGCCAAAAAAGTTTACGCCAAAGTGGCCACGCCAAGACGGCCACGCCAAAACGTTCGGTTCCGTTATAAGGCTCAGAACTTCAATATCTGCGTTATATATATATATATATATATATATATAGACAGTGATATTACTCCATTATTGCATAGTAAATGTATTTACTTTTTTAAAACTAGGTATCTTTATGGGCAAGCATACAATAACTAAATTACGGATTTATCCCAGGATAGTAAAATATGTTATAATGTTCTGAAATATTTTAATCTATTCTCGGTTCAAGTAAGATAATTTGTCATTGACTATAATTCCTTAAATTCTCTTCTCTACTTAAGCATATTTTTTAATCAAAATTATGAAATTATTAAACAAACCTATATACATATAAACGCGGTAAAATGGTTATATAATTAACAAGGAAAAATTGTTTTTGGCGCCCCCAATCGTCCTCGTGTCTAAATATCAATACCATGCCAAAATCACCGCGTTTAAATTTCCTGGAGTGATACCTTGTTAGATATTATCATTGATAGAGTAATTAATTTTATTCTTGAATTAATGATTATTATATGGTCAAAATATTATATTTTGCAATTTATTGGTGATCGGTACACACATCAATTTTGTTCTAATGAATTCTTTAAAATACTATGGTACAAGTATTTTTTGGGTGAAACTATACTTTAAGGGTAAGAATATACAGCAATTAAGCACATGGTAAATTTTAGAGAGGAAAATATTTTTTTCAATACCGTTAATAAATTCAATTTTAAGTTATGACATACATAATAATTTAATTTGGCTTATGAAAAAAATTCTTTTTCGTATTGTGTATTTTTATTAATGATTGAACAAATACCGATTCAAGTATACAATAACATTATGTACAAGGAAGTGGATCAATATATTATAAAAAAAAATGCATGGCAATAGATAAAGAAAAAATAAGAATGTGTATTATCAAAGTTGACCAAAAAAATCTAATCCTTAAAAGTAGTTTTATGATTTACAACAAAATTGAATTGTATACCTAACAGTTAATTCATATTTTATATTTCATTATCAGACATTCAGACAGCACAGTATAAAGATAAATTGAATACCGTTTTATCATCGGAAAAATTTAATAATACAGCTCAAACAACTGGCACCGTATCAATGAGGCAGGAAGAAAGATATGCACATTTATAACACCTTCGATAACTGGCGAAGACTATGGGGTTTTTCAGTATAACAAAACGGGAAACATTGTCAATTTTTCATCGCAAGAAAGATGATATTATATTGAAATTGAAATCTTAAATAATTAAACATTAACCATTTTTCAAGTTTTTTAGGTGGGAAGGGGAACCATGTAGAATTTTGATGAAAACTAGCCAGAAAATCAAGGAAAAATATATTAACAACAATCTACATTCAATCAATCGTCAAAGAAATTCTGGATAGATTATTAGCAGAAAATCAGATGTCATTGAATACAAATTCATAATGAATTGAAAGCAACACAATACAAATTATGTACATTGAAAATTTAAAAAAAATCAAGTTCTTACTTGAATATCTATGTGTATACTAATACACAAAATTGTATGGGGTTTTTTACGACCGCTCTTACCAAGAAAACTACCGAACCGTTTGGCTGAAATCTTTTACTGTTATACCGACATTCTGCTGAAGGTTTCAGAATCACTTTTGTGGATAAAAATAAAGTGTAATGTTCTTGAAAAATTAATAAACAAAGCTAATTTTTGGGGCCTCTCTACGAGGTCCGCAAGAACAGGCCTTTTTTATGTTCTCATTTTGTGGCTATACTATTTATCTCTTTTCCAATTTGTTTTCAAAGAGTTGATCCAAATATCTTCCTGAGTGTCAACACATCGTCAGATTTTCAATTTTTTTTTTTTGGCGGAGGGTTGATTGTATTTTTATGCTCCCATTTTGTGACAACACTATTTAACATTTTTTCAATTTTTTTTTTCACGTGGTTGTACAAAATACTCCTATGAGTGATCTATAATTTATAATTGTATTTTATTCGTTTTACAATCGTTTACACACTCTAACGAAATGATAAATTACGAAAATTGCATTTGTTCAAAGACTTGCCAATTTCATTCAAATGGCTTCAATGGCCGTTTGAAAAGTTTCTTTTGCCATGACGATTAACAATGGCTCATGGCCAAACATTTAGTACGTTGGCGTAGATCTTCGTTCAGAGTAATTTTCACATAGATAGTAATACGTGAGAATTTCTCGGACGGGGGACCCGAATAATCAAATGATTTTGATTCAAATAGGAGATAGAACAATAAAAGTTGTATACTCAGAAGTTTTATAAAAATTAACTATCAACAACACATTAATTGGCATTTCTTTTGTACCTATCTGTAATCATGTTTAATAAAAATATTTTGATCATGAATACCACTAGAAACATTTCAATATATTTTCATTAACCGTTTTTCATATTTACTTGCCTTAAAACGGTAAAATTTGAATAAATAATCGGCACATCATCGCCAAAAGGCAAAATAAACAACCAATCACGGGTGAAGCCGTGACGAGTCAGCTAGTTACACATATTTTTTTTTAATTTATCAATGAGTATCATATCTGACCATATACAAAAAAAAAAAATTATTCTGTTTATATACTGCTAAATCCAGTAATCTGGTTCAATCCTTTTGTTGAATATCTGTGGTCAGAGCAGTAGATAGAAAAGTTTTTCAGCACTTCTAGCTTATGGCTGTTATATATTTAATGTGTTTCCGCCTAATTATTTGATTTTTATTGAAGGGAACACGTCGGCATCATTGTCAGGCACGACCGACACACATATGTATTGCAGATTATTTACCCGACATCATTGTCACATAACACCATGGCCAAATGAATGAATTTTACTTTTTACATATTTCTACTTTACAATAATTACTTACTTTATAATTGAACCATTTATTTGAGAAACGACGTAAGTCACAAAAAGGTGATTCGTAGAAAATAAGAGAAAACTGTTTTTACGCTACCAGTGATATATGGTACCAGTGATTATTTACAGTGGTGCCACCGTCTTAAAATTGAATATTTATTTTACAAATCTTCACACATGATCTGTCTATCATTTGATAACACATTCCGTGCATTATCTCAATTTGTGATATTTTGTGACTTACGTCGTTTCTCAAATAAATGGTTCAATTATTATTATATCAGATCAGTGGCGTAACTACATGGTTGCATAGGTGTGCATTGCACCGGGGCCCGGGGCCTAGAAGGTCCAAAAGAGGCCCTAGAATTTTAATATTTTGTTTAAAATATATTAAAATTGTATATTTGTTAATAATTTTGAACTATTTTATAATAAATAATATACTACGATAAAACCATACAATTTTATATTACGAAGAGTATAAAAATAAGTCGCCCATGAAACAGGTAGAAATATTGTCATTAGAACATATTATATCATTTATAGGCTTATCGTAAATATCTTGATTGATGATTATACGTTTTGACCGTTTTGTACGTATAATGTTAGTATATTATAGGAATTTAATATTATATTATTGCACAGTTTATCGCGGAATCCCATACCATCACTTTATATGATACTATGGTACATTATTTTTTTGATATTACTTGTTAGACGTGAGTTGTGTTAATTAATAATAATAATATTTTAAAAATTATTGTTTCACAATTAATTATTAAAAATATTGTAAGTATAATTATTTAATATGATTATAATTTATAAGTAGTTTATTTTAGTCATAATATTTACGTATTTATTGCAATAACCGTTTTTGAAATTACCTACATTTATTTCATATTATAATAAATTTATATATAAATTACGCGTACAAAATTATAAATATTTATTAAAGGTAAAGGTCTATATATTATAGGTATTATATTTTAGACGAAAAATGTTGAGCAGTACTAGTGGGGCAGCTAAAAAGCGAAAACAAAAAGAAATTGCGGAATCAAACGCTAAACTTCCTAAAATTACAAATTTTTTAGTTGCACAAAATATAAATAACCCTTGTAAAAATTCTGAAAATACTACAAATGAAACTACAACTACTAGTGTGAAAGAAGTAGAAATAGATATACCCTTAACATTTGATTCTCAGTCATATATTTTAGAAAATACTGATTTAGGTAATTTTCAAGATACAATATTAACTGATGATTTGAAAAAAAAAATAATATTTTCCCAATCATGTAGACCTATGGGTCCTTTTCCTCGAGATCCATCTCAAAATAACAGAAAATTTTCTAAAATTTATTATCAAAGACAAACCAAACATGGCTGTATTGAACGTTTTTGGCTTTGTTACTCATTAAAATTAGACGCGGTTTATTGTGAACCTTGTTGGCTTTTTTCAAACATAAAACAAGATCAGTGGCGTAATCAAGGTATTCGTGATTGGCAACATTTGACACAAAAAATTACAATGCATGAAAATTCAAACTCACATTTAACATCTTGCTTTGTATACGAGCAATGGAAACAAAATAAAACTATCGATAAAAATACAGAAGCACAACATAGATATGAATCAAACTTTTGGGCCCAAGTTTTAGAAAGACTTTTTAATATAACTCTAGCTTTATCCAAAAATTCATTAGCATTTCGAGGACATCGTGAATCTTTAATTGAAACATACAATGGAAATTTTTTGACACAAGTAAAATTAGTTGCAAAATACGATGATATACTAAAACAGATAATAAACATGCCTAAAGGAAGTATAAAATATTTGAGTTCACAAATACAAAATGAAATTATACACTGTTTGGCAACTAAACTTAAAACAACACTTATTTCAAAAATCAAAATGGCACCATTCTATTCTATTATTATCGACACAACTCAAGACATTTCGAAAAAAGATCAACTTAGTGAAGTTTATAGATATATTAAAATTAATAAAAATGAAAAATCTGAACCAATATCCATAGAAATCGAAGAGGTATTTCTTGGATTTTCGGAAGTGACTGATCACACAGCTGCTGGTTTGTCATCAAAAATTTTTCAATTAATAAAAAATAATAATATGGATTTATCTCATTGTCGTGGACAAGGATATGACGGGGCCAGCGTTATGAGTGGTAAACATGGTGGTGTCCAAACACTTATCAGACAAAAGCAACCAAATGCGCTGTATGTGCATTGCGCAGCACATAATCTTAACTTGGCTATTAACGACATCGTTAAATGTTCAACTGAAGTTGAATTATTTTTTTCGAATCTAGAAGATATTTATTCATTTTTTGGAAATAGTATAAACAGATGGGACTTACTATCAACATTTACAGGAGAATCAACAATTACACTTAAAAGATTAAATCCTACGCGTTGGGCTGGCAGATACATGTCACTATTAGCTGTTAAACTTAGATATCTGGACATAATGAAAGCATTAACCAAAATAAATTTAACTAGCAATAAAAAAGAAGAACGTGATGAAGCAAATCGTATAAGAAAAAGTATGGGTACGTTTGAATTTATTTTTATTTGTGTAATCTTAAATGAAATATTATCACAACTTCACTTGACATCAAAATTATTACAATCAAAAAATATCGATCTTTTAAAAGCAGCAAATGCATTACAAAATTCTAACAAAAATTTGGAAAAATTTAGAAATGATTACGAAAAAGCCAAAACTGATGCTGTAAATATAGCTAATAAATGGAATGTAAAAGCTGAATTTTCTAATAAAAGAAGAAAAATATCAAAAAAACATTTTGACGAATTAGCTGAAGATTTTAGATTTAAAAATAACGAACATTATTTTAAAATTAATGTGTATAACAAAGTTTTTGATATGGTTTGCAATCAACTTCATAATCGGTTCGAAGGTATGAATGAAATATGTAATTTGTTTAACTTTTTGAGTCCTAATATAGTAATACATCTCCCCGTTAGTGAAATAATGGATTATTCAAATAAACTTCAAAAGAAATTTAATACAGATTTAACTACAGAGTTCCCACTACAATTAGTTATGCTAGTTTCAATGGATATTGTAAAAGAAGAACTAGCAAAATTAAATTCAATAAAAGAATTTATTGAGTTTTTAATGAATCAACCATTAATATATTCAAGTGTTCCAGATGTAGTTACAAGTTTACTATTATTTTTAACGATACCCGTAACATCGGCAAATTCAGAGAGGTCATTTTCGAAAATGAAAATAATTAAAAATTATTTGAGATCCACACAACAACAAGAACGCCTCAGTGAATTAGCAATTTTAGCCATTGAAGCTAAAGAAGCTGAACAAATGGATATAAAGGAACTTATAAGACAATTTGCTGAATTGAAGGCAAGAAAAAAACCATTTACGTCATAAATAGATTTAAAATTTTGACAACGTAATTTATAAATTATTTCATGTTAATACTTATTATTATGTCATTTATATCATGTATAAATATAATTTAATTAATTATGATATATTTTATGAATTATATATATTATAATACATAGTATAATTGTACATTTTTTATATATATATATATATACGTGTAATTGTCTAATTTTATTCATATAACGATTTTTAGGGGCCATAAAATAATATTGCACATGGGCTAGAATTTTATAGTTACGCCACTGTATCAGATAGCAAAATTGGCATGATACTCGTATTATGTTATTAGTTATTACATATGAAATAATATTTTAAAAATTATGTAATATTATAATTTTTTCATTACATTCGATCATTATGAAAGAAGTGGAAAAAAATCATGTTATATTATTTTCTACTTAATATTTTTATAAATAAAACTATAAAAAAAAAAACTATAAAATAGTGCTTTATTCATATTAGTGGTTATAATTTTAATTAATTATTATTCGAGAAATTCTACATATTTTACCAAATAATACTCCATATTGGCGATAAAAAGGTGATAAATACTTTTTTGTTCGTCGATATTCAGTCAGACAAAAATATAGTATTAAATAGTAATATGCACAATATATTACATCGGTAAAAATGTAATATAAGTGATGTGTGAATTATTTTTTAGTATATTTTTTAGTATTCCTTGTCTTGGACTGTGCTCATGATGATGATAATGTAAGAAAAACTTTCTTTGTGGAAAAAGTCAGAGACGGCTGGACGATAATTTTCGATTCCTTTAGTTGACGGTCACCATAATCACATTGATGATATAACAATGTATACACTTGGGCAGTGGTACCAAAGTTTTTAAAATGCGGTAGGGTGATTTCAAAACTTCATGGCCTCAATTAGCATAGACAGCAATTTTCAAATAAGGAACGGGGTACGTAAAACCATCAAATTCATATACGCTTACATACAATAGGGTGTGTCACTTTTTTTTAATTTTTGATTTTTTGAATGGCACAGGTGTAAATGATGCTAAATAAAGCTTATAGAACATGTGTAAAGTTTCATTTGATTAAAATTATATCTAACTGCCTCCGGATGGTCGACAAAGTTTTGAATTTTAATACTTATATTTAAACGAGAAAAATTTGTCTGTTTGAAAAATGTCTCATGCTCGATGCTCACACGTGCTAAACCGAATTCTCCGTTTCCATGTTTTGACAGAAACACCTCCCGAAAATCTCACTATTTTAGCCACCTCTATTGTCAATGTTTACGCACCGACTTGGTTAGCTCCTAAAATGAAAACAAATAGTGTCAGGCTGTTCAAACTTCTAAAGATAAACTTGCATCATCATACATCGACCTTATTGATTGGCGACAAAAAGTCACTGATCCACCAATTTTAAAAACAACACCAGATGAAGATGTGATTATCTAATTATCTAATATGTGTGTTGTGATCCACAACTCAAATATCCTTGTGATTGTTAATTAAATACTTAATTCTAAAAAGCACGTATGTAAGAGTGGCGCCTCTTTATAAAAATTAGTAAACGGTATGGCACTCGGCTTAGCAATTAACACGTCCGAGGTTGAGAAATCGAATAGGTTTCCAAAAATTATATTAACAAGACACATCTTCGGACGAGGCCATGTTAAGATCCGGGAGCCCACACCAAAGGAGTGGTGTTGGCCAAGACAACGGAAGACCCGATATAAATACAGCCACGGGATGCCATAAGTACAGTTAGAGACAGAGAAGAGTAAGAGACGAAGTTAGAGACAGAAGCAGAAAGACACCACCTCTTGTGCTATTCAAGTGCTAACGCAAATATTACCTGACCGTTATGACTTAGAGTTTATTGCTCAAGTCCTCTATCGCATGTAGGGATATTTTGTCGTTAACACTGAATGCATTTTAAAAGTATTAAAATAAATTGTAAATGTTATAAATTGTCTATTTTTGAAGTTTATCAATAAAGAAAAGTCTTAATATTATCTTATAAAAAAGTGTCGATTCATTTCCGAGGAGATCGCAACAGAAAATTGGCGCTGTGGACAGGGTATTGTTCAAGAGGAAATTCTCCAAAGGAACCACTGTGGAATTGATCAATCCACAACTCTCGAACAAGACTCCAGAACATTGCCGATTTCAACGAGATGGACAGCACGTTTTTGTAAGCTAATATTAAGTATTTTGTTATGTAAATCGTCTCCCCTAAAAATCTATATATAAAAAAATAATAATAATAATAAAAAAAAGAGAGAAACGGAGTAAAATAAAATGTTATTGATTATTTAAAACTGTATTGAAGAAATCTAAGGAGAATTACTGAGTATTAAAAAGAGTATTTTGAATATTGAAGAATTATAAAGAGTATTAATGAGTATTAAAAAGAGTATTATTGAATATTGAAGAATTATAAAGAGTATTATGAGTATTAAAAAGAGTATTATTGAATATTGAAGAATTAAAAAGAGTATTATGAGTATAAAAAAGAGTATAAAGAGTATTAATGAGTATTAAAAAGAGTATTATTGAATATTGAAGAATTATAAAGAGTATTAATGAGTATTAAAAAGAGTATTAATGAATATTGAAGAATTATAAAGAGTATTAATGAGTATTAAAAAGAGTATTATTGAATATTGAAGAATTATAAAGAGTATTATGAGTATTAAAAAGAGTATTATTGAATATTGAAGAATTATAAAGAGTATTATGAGTATAAAAAAGAGTATTATTGAATATTGAAGAATTATAAAGAGTATTATTGAGTATTAAATATTGAAGAATTATAAAGAGTATTATTGAGTATTAAAAGAGAATAATTAAAAAGAATTGAACAAAGAGAGTATAAAAAAAAAATAAAGAAATAAATAAAGTGTTACAAGAGAATAAAAAAAAAAAAAAAAATTTATGAGAAGAGATTATTATGAAAATATTGATGAATTAATAGAATATCTTATGAATAATTATTATATTAAAGAATAAATGAGTATTAAAGGTTTTGATAATTGAGTATTAATGAATATTGATGAGAAAATAAAGGAAATATTAGACGAAATAATAAATCAGGTCAGTGAGAACGAAGAAATAGAATCATTTATAGGGAATACAGTTTTAGTCGAAGAATTAATTGAAGTAGAAAGTAATAAGAATAGTGAATTATTAAACAAAACGCTAAGAGAAATAAATTTAGACGAGTTTATACAAAATCCCCATCAGAGACCCAACCGTCCAGGTACACGTAGTCAAAAAGATATAGTTCACACCCAACTTGTCCCCGCGAAAAGAGGAAAACTAACAAAAAAAATGTCACCGCCTTCAATAGTATTAACCATTAGCGAAGCATTAAATATTATACCGAAATATTCGGGCGATACCGAAGTATATCCTTTCATTAATATTTGTGAAAAAGTCTTGGAATCAGTCGACGCTGATCATGTTCCCCTCTTAACAAAAATGATTCAAGCATCAAAATTAATAAATAGAGCTTTTAATGTGGTCCGATATCGAGAAATTACATGCTGGGAGGAAATAAAGAAAATTTTATTAGATAGTTTCGAAGCTCCCTATGCTGCTAGTAACTTACAATTAGAATTAACTTTAATTAAAATGGGAAACGGAGAATCCGTCACAAATTATAACAATCGCGTAGAAGATATATTTCAAAAACTATGTAATGCCCTTACAGCAGGTGAAAACGCTGCCGATAGCGATGCCATTCGACGAAACGCATTTAAACAAGCATTAACAAGTTACATACGTGGGTTAAATAGTAATTTACAATTTAAAGTTGAAACAAAAAATCCACTAACATTAGAAATAGCTATGCAAGTAGCTATAGCCGCAGAAAAAGAAATATTAACAAATCAGGCTTTAAACGAGTTAAGTAATCTGTCGGTCAGGCCAAACGAAAGAATTAATAGGAATATAAATAGGAATAATTTCAATAATAATTATTACAACAGAGGAAATCGAACAAATTTTATGAACAATAATAACAATAATTTCGTACCAAATAATAGAAATAATTATCAGAATATACAGCCGCGTACTAACAATAATTTCGGAAATATGCAACATCGTTATAATGGTATTAATAATAATAATAATAATAATCCACCTCAGTGTTATAACTGCCAAAAGATAGGACACATAGCTCGTGATTGTCGTTCGCGCCCACCGCGGAATAACTATAATAATTTTACAAGGCCACCTACAAATTATAACAATGAATCTTCACCGTTAACTTGCTCATTCTGTCAACGTATTGGTCATAACATTGAAACGTGTTATACGAAACGTAATCATGAATTAAGGAATACTAATGTGTCGGGAAACGATGGAGCACCGATCGTGAACGACGCTCTCCGACCGGTACACCATATAACGTCGCAATAATAAATGAACCCCGTGTATTTCACATAACATCGGGATTAACAAATAATCATATAACTTGTAACTCACCCGCGTTTCTAAATAAACATGCAAAATTATTAATTGACACTGGTTCAGATTTAAATATTATTCGTATTAGTTGCTTACAACCCGATGTATTGGTAGACGAACGTGCAGCAGTTAAACTTCGCGGTATAAATGATGTAATTACACAAACAATAGGAAAAATAATTATACCAATACATATAAATGAAAAAGAAATACAAACTGAATTTCAATTAGTAGGCAAGGACTTTCCAATACCGCATGAAGGCATTCTTGGCAATACATTTCACTTTCAAAATAAAACAATAATAAATAATAGAGATGGAACATTAATAATTCCTGAATTAAATAATGAAATTTGTTTTACGCTACAACCACGCACGGAAACCATGGTATCCATTCCGATAAAATTAATTAATAAAGAAAATAAAGATATATTAATTCTAAAACAGGAAATAAAAGAAAATGTATATTGTGGCAACATAGTTAATACAGTAAAAGATGATAAAATAAACGTATCCATATTAAACATATCTGAACAAATACAGGAGATTAGGCATTTAGATTTAAGAAATATAAAATATGAGGAAGAATATGAAAATCATATAAATATTAAAATTGATAAAAACGATACAAACAGAATAAAAGAAATAAAGAAATTAATTAATACCGAGCACATGAATAAGGAGGAACAGGACGCTATAATGACATTATGTGTAGAATACGCCGACATATTTTATTTAGACACCGATAAATTAACTGCCACTAACGCCATTGAACATCACATTAGACTACCCAGTAACCAGGTTCCCATATTAAAACGACCATACCGACTTCCTCAAGTACAAACCGCAGAAATCGACCGACAAATAAATAAAATGCTAAAAGACGACGTAATAGAATCATCCCGATCGCCTTGGAACGCCCCATTATTATTAGTAAAAAAGAAATTAGATTCTTCGAATGTAATTAAATGGCGAATAGTAGTAGATTATAGAGCACTAACTAACGTTACCATAAATGAACCCTACATTTTTTTCAGAATGTATGTACAACTTTTCCTTTTAAGTTTGGGTTACTGTCAACTACGTTTCAGCAGTCAACCCCTACCTCAAGAATCAGGAATCTATTTCGAGAATCAAGGACCATTAAAGGTCATAACTTCAAAATGGGACCTCACCGCATATTTAGATCTTAACTTTTATAACATTAATGCACAGGAAACATTTTATAACATTAACTCACTCCATACTATTTGTGATAAGTTAATAACATATAATCAATCCATTGACAATTGTCTATTATTCGTTAAACAAGCTGAAATATTAGGTAAGGAAATAGAAACGAAACGAACTTCGATATTTAATACTATAAGTCATACTAAAAAATTAAGAAGGAGTATATCAATTAAAACTATTGGTAAGGCAGCGCAATTACTTTTCGGCATATGCGATTTTAACTGTATTCAGAATACTGCAAAAAATATAAAAGAAATAATAACATCGGGTACAAACGAAATAAAAATCCCAGAAAAACAAACGAAAGTAATACAATTACAACAGGACCATGAGGCAACGGTAATAAATAAAATAAATAAATTAAACGGAAAAGGTGTTTTATCCAATATCTATGAATTTAAAAATCTAAAAACCGAGGTTGAAGTATATAATACAATAAATATTTTATTTTCACAAATAGGCATATTACTTAACCAATTTGCATATGAAACGAATACAATATTCGAAATAGTACAAGCTGCGCGAGTTGGACAAATACACCCTACTTTATTAAATCAAGACCAACTATTATCACAATTCAAAGACATAAAATTATACCTACCCAGTGGGACAGATTTACCCTTAGAAATCGATTCAGTAAATGCAAATGATATATTAAAACTTTCAGATATAGCAATATACTACACAACAGGAACTTTAGTTTTTAAAATTATGATACCATTGATATATCAACATGTATTAACATTATATCATTTGATACCCAAACCCGTGTGTAAATTAAATAACTGTGTCTATATAAAACCTAGTTTTAATTACGTAGCCATTAGTAAATCAAAGGAACTATATACAACATACGATAAATTCGATCATTTACAGTGTAAATGTACGCAAAATTTCCTCCTTTGTCCCGAAATTCATCCCTTACATCCACGTAATACCAGACCGAATTGTGAAATATTACTATTTCAAGATCCAAAAGAAGTTCCGGATACTTGCGAAATAATGTACGTACAACTAGCAACTTCCATATTCCACAAATTAAAATACAAAAATAATTGGTTATATACTACTATAGGAGAAACTATCTTTGTAACATGTGATACAGATCACCAGTCCACTAGTTTATTGTTGGAAGGAGTAGGATTGCTATCATTAAATGAAACTTGCAAAGCTTATGCCACACGAGATATCTTAATACCAGGAGAAATAAAAAATGATGATGAGTATTCAGATTTTATCCCCATTTCAAAAATACCAGGACTAGACGAATTATTAATGCAACCAATTAAAAATAATATCATGAAACTTAAACATATAAAATATAATCAAATGGATGAATTAAACGAAATAGCTAAGACACGTACCCAATTACAGGAATATAAAGTTATACAAGAGTTACAGGACAAACAAAATCATACACACCTACAAGATTATGTATTGTATGTAATCTGTTCAATATTTATTTTTATTATTATAATTTTTATAATTTATCATTCAAATAAATATATTTCAAAACGAATTCTACGAACAAGTACAACAATAAGAAATCCAATTGAAAATTCTAATATTAGCACTAATATAACTGATACAGTCACCACTGCCAATAATGAACAAATACTAAATGAACCTAATGTATCGATCCCCTTAGAGACTTATCCATTAATGTATCCAAAACTACAATCCGAGTTCTGACCGAAATTTTTAAGTAATATTCTTGAGAGAGGACATAGGTGTATATATTATAAATAAATTTTTTTTTAAATTACTAACCATACTTTATTTATTTTAGCTCTCAATTCAAATTTGTGATAGTTGATTTCGAATTTTCACCCTTACCGGAAAAGGAATGGTTAGTTATCGTGGGCGCCATGACAAATAGTCTTGACAAATTCAAACCTGTACGGTTAGAAGGGAAACCCAAAATCATTCGACCGGATGGGAAAATGACTGTGTTCCGTAACTGCAAACTTAATCGCGACAAGGTTAAACGACAAGCAAATATAGCATTTCGAAAGAAGAAGCCAGAGTTGCTTTCACGTATTATGGGGCAGTTTCATGAGAGTTTGAAAACCCTCAGGGGGACAGCAACTTTGACAACTACTTTTATAACACATTACCTGCACGTCGATCATAGATACCCTATATTAGTTTATTGGAACGGACTCACGGACGTAAAAATTATTGAAAGTATGAAAATACCTAGAATATTTAAACATTTTAATATAACCACATATTACGAGGATACCCATCAATGGTGTTTAAAGTTATTAGATATGGGAGAAGATAAACAAGTAATATTCACCACCAATTTGGGGGACTATATAAAAGCTAGGCCTGGAAGGGAGTTGAATTTACTTGAGTGTCATTCTCTCGTATGTAACAAAACACATGATGGTGTCACTCAATGTCATGATCCAGTAACAGACGTTATTTTTACGCGATGTATATTTAATTATATTGTAGCTAAAATGAAACCTATTAAATTGTATAAATATTGTAAGGACAGTAAAAAAAGAAAAAGAGAGACAAATATTTTATATCCTAGATGAATAAGTTGTAAAAAAAAAAAAAAAGAAAAAAAAAAAATATTTTTGCTCCAATTGGCTTATAAACATATAGATTTTAGGGAGGACGAGGGAAAAATATATATATATATCTACTAACACACATATTATTGTAATAAGAAAAGAATATTATTGTAAATTAACACTAGAGTTAAGAAAATACTATCAATGTAAAACTATGAAAGATAAACACATAATTGTAAAAAAAAAAAAACTTGTAAAAAAAAGAGGGCAAATAACATTGTAAAAGATTCTGTTTTCTTCAAAAACATAATCTTTGTTTTAAGGGGGAGGTGTTGTGATCCACAACTCAAATATCCTTGTGATTGTTAATTAAATACTTAATTCTAAAAAGCACGTATGTAAGAGTGGCGCCTCTTTATAAAAATTAGTAAACGGTATGGCACTCGGCTTAGCAATTAACACGTCCGAGGTTGAGAAATCGAATAGGTTTCCAAAAATTATATTAACAAGACACATCTTCGGACGAGGCCATGTTAAGATCCGGGAGCCCACACCAAAGGAGTGGTGTTGGCCAAGACAACGGAAGACCCGATATAAATACAGCCACGGGATGCCATAAGTACAGTTAGAGACAGAGAAGAGTAAGAGACGAAGTTAGAGACAGAAGCAGAAAGACACCACCTCTTGTGCTATTCAAGTGCTAACGCAAATATTACCTGACCGTTATGACTTAGAGTTTATTGCTCAAGTCCTCTATCGCATGTAGGGATATTTTGTCGTTAACACTGAATGCATTTTAAAAGTATTAAAATAAATTGTAAATGTTATAAATTGTCTATTTTTGAAGTTTATCAATAAAGAAAAGTCTTAATATTATCTTATAAAAAAGTGTCGATTCATTTCCGAGGAGATCGCAACATGTGATTTAGATGTGATGTACCTATGTATCAAATATTTTTTAACAAAAAATAAAAATCTTTAAGTAGATAATAAATGATAAAACATTAATTAATATAATATGGAGAATTGAGATTAGAGAAAAAAATGAATAATGATAACATACAACAATTGTTTACATTATTGAAAAAGGAGAAAAATGGCGGTCCAGCATACCTGCCTGTTATAGTGCCCTAGTAACACCAGTCGTAGTAATACCAAAAGGTTTATGAGTATCGGGTGACTTTTTTGAAGTGGTCTTTACCGGAATTTTTGATTTTATGATTATTTGTCGAGTTTTACTCGAGTTTTCAAACTGTGATGATAGTAAAAGAAATAATGTAAAATTGAGAGTTCATTAATAAGGAAGAAAAAATGTACGAAATAAATGTTAAAATAAATAATATTTCATAGCGGATAGCTGTTGAAATGAAATAATTGCGTATTCTAACTTTTATTCTTTTTTAATCAACAGCTGAAAGAAATTATATTATCATGAAATGAAAATTTAATTATTGCATTGGTTTTGTTTTACAGTTTACTTCATTATTGCATTATTTTATGCAAATAAAATTGTAATTAATTTATGGTGGTACTTAACTTGTATTATTGGTAAACAAGCGAGTAAGAAAAAATATATCAAAATAAGAAATAAACGAAAATCTGTTTCAGTATTAACCTGTGTGTGATCTATATCCAAATTCGCGTTGTTGTAATTAATAAAATAAAAATTTATGACTTTATTAATGTGTTCATTTATTTAAATGTATTTATTTATTTGTTGTGCAATCTATGATTGTCTATATCATGTCACTCATGAAATATTAAAAAATTCTTATTTTAAAATATAAAATATAATTTTGTTTAACATATTAATAAATTGGAAAATGTAAGATTGTTACAATCATTACTGTGCATATAAACATTAATTAGAGAATTTACTCAGATATCAATACCATACAAAATAATAGACTACGACTACCTATTAAATTTATTATATAGACTATTTTGTTCTCTGATTATAGTATTAACTATTAAGTTAAGAATAATAATGTAATAAATATTAAAATATGTTCAACATTTATAATCATTGGTAATAATTTTATTGTTTTGCCCACTGAAAACATGGCGGACATGTGATAAGAGTGCGCCGCGCCGCCGGGATTCACCACTGCTAATGATGAACTCTGTGAGTTCGCTATCTAGTATTATATAGACATCTGTGGGTAAGAAGTACGTCTTGTTTGGATGATAATAATTATGGGTTATAAAATAATTACTATCTTTTATTATCTATGGTAACAATAAAATAATAGTTAGGTATCGGAACGAGCTGATGAGGCGATTTAAAATTTTAACGTGGGTAAATAGTACTATTTTCTTATAAACTAAAAAAATTATTAAAAATCATGAAGTTGATGAAAATTGAAAGTTGAACGTCAAAAGTTTCAGAAAAACAAGTCACAACAAGAAAACAAGAAAAACAATAAGTATATTGTTTCTTTCATTTTCAGTTGATTTTAAACTTGCAGCAGATTCAGAAGTATAATCATTAAGTACTTCCATTGATGTTATAGGTATTACACAAATTTAATATAATCAAATTTTTAAATTATCTGATCATTAAATTAAAAAATATTAAATTCTTACAAGAAATAAAATAAGTTTTGGAATGTGTAGATTTTGAAGCATTATTTAAATGAATTTTGATTGGTGTATGTCTTAACGGAGAACTATCACTATTTTCTAAAACAATTCATAAAATAAATGATACTAACAATTATTAAACCTAAAAATGAAATCATATTTATTGTATTTTATTTCAATTTATTAATTCAGATGAGAATTGCATACAAGTTATATTAATATATTACAAATTCAAGTACCACGTTCACTGTAAGATAGTTTTCTTACAAATCTTTTTTCTTTTTCCTCTACCAAGTTTAGAATTTAATTTACCATCACTTTCTGATGTGGATGATGTACAATTGAGTAACTGTTGTTCTTTTAATGATGCTTGTTCGAAAGTGTCTAAGAGGATATGGAATAACATTAAATAAACAAATAAAAAATTAGAATAAAATTAAATATATTAAGAAAACTATTATTATTCTTGTCATATGCTCTCTACAAGACATTTGTCTAGGTACTACTTATTAGGTTAAATATTGTAAGTGCTCTATAGTTTTATTTGAAGTGTCGTGTGGGTACATACCCATGTGTGGCATACATGTGTGGCAGTTGAACTAATATGATAATTTTAAACGTATTTAAAAGATAATTTTATATATTACAAATACATCTTAATTTACATTACATTTATTAATTATATTATAGGTAAGTACTTATTTATTATCGAATACTTTATTATTCTATATTTCTATTATTATGACATGTAGATCACTACAACAAGAATACTAAATTAATTATACCTATAGTAAATTATAATAAAAAATGGTACAAAGCCTTTAGTCTAACCATATTCATCAATAATTTTGACAGGAAATTGACTCCAATTTGAAATAATATCTTCAGCCTTCATGAGCATTGTTGATGTGACTTTATTATTGTTAGGCCATTTACAAAAAGTTTGTTTGTTTTCAATTATTACCCACTGTTTTGGTATAACAAAAAATAAATTTTCTTCTTCAAAATAACCAATATACCACTAGATTAAGACAACATTTTTATGTAAAGAAAGTACATAATATCTATAAAATTTATGCATACCTACCTAAATACTGTACCTATATTTTATTCTATAAACTTGAATTTTAGTAGTATAAATTGAATTATTAAATACATTAATTTATTTTTCCAAAAACCTTTTTTACTTGTAACTTTACTGATAAGTTCAATTAGCTTTTCTGTAGATAAATTATATTATATTGTTTATTTATAAGTAGGTATAAGGAAATTTATATTAACCATTTTGTAATGCCTGCATTTGAGTATATAATTAGGTTGGTATTTCAATGAATGTTTGGCTATATTATGTATATGAATTTAAAAATTAAAAAATATTGTTCAACAATAATAGGTACCTATGTATATTTTGTATTTTTATTTAAAGCATACTCATTACCTACTAACCCAGCTACTGTAACGGTGGTCCACCTAGGGTAGGTCTGTGAAGTAGAGTACATACAAAAGAAAGTAGGCACCAGACATAATAGTTCCTAAGGGCTTACCTTCTGTATTTATAGAATAGGTACCTATTTTAAACCCATGTTAAGGATAATATACTTTATAATTTTAATTTTATTTCATACCTAAAATATTTACAAACCATTAATAATTTATATAATATAAGTATGACGCTTGTGAAATAATACCTATTTCTTATTATTATAATATTATGTAAGTACAATGTATAAACAATATCAATAGATCATAATATTATTATATAGTACCATTGATTATAGAATATTCTATATTCTATTCTATAATCAATGATAGTACTTTATAAAGGTAAAATGTAATAATTTATACATACTTTTTTTTGCTGGTATGATATTATTATCCGGGATATTATCCATTTTCTTAGGTAGTTTGAAATAACGTCTACACAGGCACAAAAAATGAATTCAGAAATAGACAACACTAAAACCACAGAATAATTAATCAAAAACTGCTAGAACCGTCAATAACATATTAAGTCTACTTATCTATGGTCGAAAGTGTAAAACCACGCTTATTGCTTATTCAAGGTAATTTAAGAATCTAACGATTGAAAAAAATGTTAGGTTAGGTTTATATTGTTTATAATTGTTATGATAGTTATGATGTAATTTTTGAGACCCAAATTTAACTTCTCAGTTCTCTGTGAAGTCATATGAGTGATTTTATTCAAACTCAACTTCCATGTGTAGTTATAAAACATCTTCAAATAGAGATTACATTTCTACTTCTAAATTAAGATATTGGGACTAATATAATTAATGGTTATCTCCGCGAATACTATGTTATAACCATAGATAATACATATGTATTATCTATGGTTATAACAATTTGAGAGGTCACAATTGTGGCTAAAATCAAACATCGCATAGATGTTATGCGATTCTTTTTGCGCAGTGGGTACATTAGAACATTGAAAATAAATCGGATTATTGAAACATCACATCGGTTATTAGAAACAAATTTAGGCACATTTTAGAAGCTTTCAGGCAATTTTAGAATCTCTTAATGTCCTCAGAAGTGTCGTCCGGCATCGTGTGGATGAAAAAGGTTTTGAACAGCAATACTCGTATGAAAATATGGTCATGGAGTTACTCGACGCAAAAAAAAACGAACTAATATAAATAAAAATTTTAAATAATATAGTAAAATATATACATTTGAACACACTTTTTTAAATTATACAATATACTTACATAGATAAATATACGTAAACACATATATTTTACGCGTATTTTTCATTTTTTTTTTTTCAAAGTACAAATCAAACCAATCGCTTATTAGAAACAATCGGTTTATTGACACATTTTACCTTGGTCCCAAAGTGTTTCTAATAAGCGGCTTCTACTGTATATATACGTATAGCTTTATAGTTGTAATTGTGTACCAACCATAGATTAGTATATAGTGCGCCAACGCACTGTTGTTATCTGTGATTACTGATTTGTTTAATTTATTTAGGTTTTTCCCATACTCCCCGAACTACACTCTTCTGTGCCGTACATTGGCGAGCGGCGAGCGGCGAGCGTTAAGCGGCGGCGTCGGTGGCGATGGCGGTGACGCTCGGCGAGCGGCGAGCGGCAACGTGTATACATTGAGGCGCGTTATTTTCATCAGCCGCATACTATATTTTTATAAATTTGTTTTCAGTACATAGTTGTATTTTAACTGTTCTGTGCGTGTTATTACCGTATTGTTTTGCGTGTTATTACGAAAAAATTTCGTTCCTCACAGTAGAACGTCTCTCGTTAATCTTGGATAATCCATTTTTACTTAAAAAGTTACTTAAGAAAAAAAGGGTTGCTATTCACCCCATAAATCGCCGAAGAAAAATGTATGGAGAGTATCATCATTTGTATAATGACTTAAGGAAATCACCAGATAGATTTTTCGAGTACTTACGGATGTCAGTTGAGGCATATGATTTTATTTTATGTAAAATCAGTTATCGTATTAAAAAACCTACCTGCCCCCTTGAGCTTTTGGCCCTCAACTTGTTGTGTAAAACCACCTTGTGCAGGTAACTTAAATTCCCAAACTTTGGTAGGCTATAACTTCAAAGTAAGTCGAGTTACATATTAAGTTTCGATAAAAAAAAAATCAAATTGGTGATGGGGAACTAAACTACATTTATACCATATATTGTAGGTACCTATAAAAATAAGTGAATACTAATAAATAATGGGTACATACCTGGTATTCCAATTAATTTTCCTATTTATGACCATATTTTTTTGTTTTTTTCGACATTTTTATACTGTGGATGTGTATCATCCCATAAACATGGTCTAGTTTGAACCTCCGAAATTAAAATTTCTCGCATATCATTACTTAAATAATTTGCCTTGGACATTTTAAAATATTTAATGAACAAATTAGCAAATGTGTTCACTATGAACAGTGAACCTAGTATACTGTTTGATAATAATCTGGCAAGTGACAAGTGAACAAGTCAATAACAGAAATCCACTGAACAACTATCGTCTATCAGTATTATTTGGGAAACTTATTTATTTGTACAATTCTTTAAATAGCAAATTAAACGTTTTGATGTTCACCCACAGGCCAGAAATTAAATAATCTAGACTATTTTTACATTGGATATAGAATATTATGAATAAAATAAATATTTCGCATGAGCGGCGAGCGGCAAAATTCAAACATGTTTGATTTGCGACGCGTCGCGCCGCTACCGCTCACCGCTGCCGCTCGCCGCTAGTAATCAATGTACACACTCCGGTTTAATTACATGGGCTTAAATTTTTTTCCTAACGCACCGCTCGACGCTCGCCGCTCGCCGCTCGCCAATGTAACCTATTGTTGGTGATGTGAAAGCGTGAACACGTTATTGTGAATGGTAAAAATGATCAAAATGTACAATTAAATTATGATAGACAACCTGTACGCGTGTACAACTAACCTAACCGTACAGACCGTCAGCGTGTCAGTAAATTGTATGAGTTTCCGATAAAACACAGAAAAATGGGGTTGCCGAAATACACCCTATCACCTCTACAGACGGCACTTCTACTTTATACCACTGGGCCACGCCTATACACGTGCTCTCGTGTCGTGGCGGGCACGTCTGTCATTGTACGCGTCGACGGACTTGGCCACGGCCTTCTCGAACTGGCAGATCTCCAGCTGCTTCTGGTCCACGCGTTCCCGGAGGCGCCGGACGCCGGCCAAAGTCTCTTCCAGCTTGGCGCGTTGTTTTTGTACTCTCGCGGCGGCCCGCGCGTTCTCGGCCACCAGCTGGGCCACGTCTTCGTCGCAGTCGTACGACCAGCTCTCGTCGTCGTCGTCGTCGCCGTCGTCGCCGTCGCCGCCGTCGCGCGCCCGCAACAGGCTTTCTTTGAGCCGGTCCAGCTGGTCCGAAATCTGTTCCCGGACGTCCGTCCAGCGACCCGTGTTCCGGTCCAGCAGGGCGCGGAGCTGGGCCAGCGGGCCCGTTTTCTCGCGTTCGGCACGATCGTCACTGGCCGCCCGCCGCGCCACTTCGGCGCGCAACACGCGCGTTAACGTCTGGTCTCGCGTCACCGCCCGCTCCAGCGAGCCGCTTATCTCTAAGGTCAACTCGTCGGCCCGCAGCCCGAAGTACTCGCGACACTCGTCACACTGGTCCTTCTCATACTCCTCCGTGTCCACGCCACGGCCTGTCGGTGGCGTGCCAACGGACGCGAGCCCGTCGTCGATCTGGCAGACCGACGGTGGTTTTTCGTCGACGTCGCAGTGGGTCGGGCGGTCCGCAGCGGTCTCGTCGCCTAAAAACCACCGGCAAAATGACGTTCGAACGTCCCATAACGGAGGCATGATTCGTAAATTAAAATATGACATCTGTTTGTCAGAAGTTTCGCGATAAATTGGAAAATGAATTAAAAACGACGGTAAATGAATTTCCGGAATAAAATCTAATACCACCATTATACACATATGTATTTATTATTTCTTGAATTCGTTGTCAGAGCAATTTTTCTCTAATTCTTATTTAAAATTTATTAACAGCCGGCACTTATTTGACAAACCAGATACAAAGATATTGTTCGTGTCAAGCCGGGCAGCACATAAGCATTCTGGTGCCTGTTTCGGCACCCGTGTTCAAAATATTCAACTAATTTCACTCTCATTAAATTTGTCGATTTTAAATTCTCGCCAAGTTTCGTATTCAATATTTTATTTTTTTCTATTATTATATTTTATTGACTATTATTAAAAATGTATTTAAACAGTTTTATTATTTATGTCATTTATTTTGTTATTATAACTAACTAATTAAGAGTTGTATTAAGCAGCACAAAATGTGTTTTATTCAAATTATGTAAATTACCTGCTCATAAAATAAATCAAACATATAAAAAAAACAATAGAATCAAAACGATATAAAAATACAGTACATAAGTCATTACAGGTTTATAAAAAACTGATTTATTCAATTATCAATTCCAAATCAATTACAAATTCAATTAAATCAATTATAAGCAGGGATTTCAGGGCAGGAATTTCGAAAGTGGTCGTAGGAATTCGCAGGAATAGAGCACTAATTTTTGGCACAGAAAAAAGTGCGAAAACATGACTACTTGACTCGGGTGGGGCTGGGGACACGTATCTCCAGCCCTACCCATACCAAAATGGAATTTTCGGCAGGGATTTCGAAAATGGTCGCAGGAATTCGCAGGAATTATTTTCTCAATTAACCTAAAACCTTTATATGTTTCGTTATATTTAATATGTAAAATTATCTCATTAAAAAAAAAACAATTTTTTTCTATTGCCGATATTATTTTAATTTCTAATGTATTCATCACTTGTCTATATTTTGCTAATTATATAAGATAAATTATATTTTTAACTATTAATATTACTCTCTATCTCTAACACAAGCTAATAGCTTAAAAGAGATAGATAATCACGTAAACTATCTGAATTTATTTGTATTCTATGTAATTTATGATGATTTAAAAAAAAAAAATAGACAAATTAATATTGACAATATTAATTAATTCTCCACGTGAAATATCGTTATGTAATTTATCGATAGACCTACTTTGGATATTATTTATCATTTATGACCAAATAATATAGGTGTATGTTGGCTGTTAGGATTTGTCAACATTTGTACGGTTTTAAACAACGCGGGTAACCAAGGTGTACTATTTTCAATAGCTCGTATTGGAATCACAGATATTCACTGCTCAGTGTGGATGTCAAAAGCAATTTAAAGTGTTATTTTGATTACATCATAAAAACTAAAGCGATTATAAACTTTGCAAGACACTCCATACGCTTTCGTATAATATCATATACGTGTATTTATCTCATGTCAAGAATGAGCAACGTCGTGAACTTTGTGAAGAAAACCGTTAACGGTTTAATGTACTTCTACGACATTGTGGAAAATGTCTTGTCGTTTTCCGGTCCTACGGGACCTGCGATACGGCCGGAAGACGATGCCGGCCCACGACGCCCGGAAAGCAGTCGCGATGTCGAAACAGTGCGGCATTGTCGGGACGAGGTAAGAATTATCTATCTAGTAGACGACGGAAACGAAATGAGTTTTGTCCGGAGTCGCCGCACGATTACTAACGGCCGAACTGCGTTCGCGTGTTTTAGCTGAACGCGGACGGACGTCGAAACGCTTCGACGACGACGACGCCGAGTCACCTACCTCGTGATGAGCACGAAGAGGCTCGCCGCGAGGCCGTCGTCGGTCGAAGGAGCGCCGCGTCGGGACCAACCGCTTTTGTACTCGCGAAAAACGCACGCGAAAAATCAAGCGAACACCCGTCAATGAAATTACTCAGGGAGAAGAACGAAGAAATTGAAAAATTGAAAACAGTGACGAAATATCTGTACGAAAATAACATCGATTTGAAGAGAAAAGTCGACAGTTTTGAAAGCAAATTGGCTGAACGTAATAAAATATGATTTTCTTATAAAAAAAAATACGATATTCTCAACACTAATTACGAATACTCACTCTAAACTTTTAGTCGATTCACGTCACACAACCCTGTCGGCGAATTACGAGAAATCGATCAGCCAAGCGAAACAACAACAGGTCGATATGACAAGAAATCACGAGATGCGATTGTGTATGATGCAACAGGAAATGGAGTACTTGAAAACAACATTGCACAAAAGCAACAGTAATTCCATATTTATGTTAAAACAGTATAAATGCGTTATTATTTTTTTTTTTAATTAACGATTCAAATTCGTCGATTATCGCATATTTTTTTGGTTTTAACGATTTCATTGGAATCTTCGAGAAAAAGATTAGACAACTCGAAGTTCTATAAACGAAATTTCACAATTTAAAAATTATGATTGCATGTTTTCCGGACTCGGTCGTAACGAAAAAAGATGTCTAACGCTTGTATATAATATTGTTTTAAATTGTTATTATATTATATTGTTTTATGTGATTTATAGAAAAATGCGACAGTGAAATGGAAAAAGTACTTAGGAAATGTGATAAACAGAAATATCTTCTTCGGGCTATCGAAAGTAAGTATCTAGTGGTTTTTGCTTTCAAATAATTATTTTTGCATGCCCTCTAAATTAAATCTCACACGAGTCTCATCTGGGGCGTTGCGCGTTATCACATATTGACCTATTTTGTTACGAATCGTTGGTTTGTCAAATCAAATCTCGTTAAAATCCGAAGACTTTCAACACGCGCACGATTAAGACTACGGAATTCTGCCGACGTTCAAATTTTGTAATTTTCGATTTGCTTTTCGCACATTTTGATTTCTTTTTATTTGTCATATAAAACCGTTCAATGTAGGTAATTACTCCCATGACTCGAGTTTGTACGCATTAAAAACGAACCAGACACGCCCTTGAAACGCTCAAATATGTGGGATAATGAAAAACGGCCCAAAAATAATACATCCGACTTCAGAGGACACACTTTTTAATTGTTATCTTTGACAAAATTCTATAGCAAAAAAAAAAAAAATCTGTGGAGATAGTAGTACCCGAAATCTTCCTCTCCCCTCTTTATTACCACTTACAAAACAAATTTGAATAATTTATGATGTTTCGAGTAAAAATACACAAAATAAATACTAATAAATTCAAAATATTTTACTAAAATAATTGTAATACGGAACAACTTGAGACACTGGTACTCGATTTGTATCCACATGAAAAACGATAATATACAGTCGTGTTGAAATTCCAAAATGTTTGATATGCATACAATCGAAACCAAAGACGCGTTATAAAACTCGGGACACAAATTTAAAATTTCAGGGGACACGCTTTAATTTTAAGGGAACAAAAAGCGTGCCAGGGGCACTGTATTTTCAGGCCGTGCAAACGACCGACCCTTGTTGGTCGTCGTCATGTCTCGACGACACCCGTATTTAGGGATTTTCCACCTGTAGCCACTTTTATCGATTTCCTGCCCACCTCTCTTAAAATTTCTGGTAAAACACGAATTTGAGTCCACAGCAAGAGAAATCGAACCCTCGTTGAACGCGCGCAACGTTGTTTACGGTTCGAATCGTAACTCTAAACCATAAAACGTACGATAAACATTTTTCTACTCGAAAAATCGGTAAAATTCGATTGCGTCAAAAACACTTTTTGTAAGTACGTGAAAAAATATCGAAAAGTTGTTAAAAATTGCCGCCCCCCGAACGTCGCCGCTCTAGCCCCGGGCCGTGTGTGTGTAAGGTTTTCGATTTTTGCCGCAGGGAACGTGACGGAGAATTCGGATCGCGCGGACCTAACGGACCGGAAGATCGACGCCGTGATCAGGACGACGGGCCTGGCAGACGACTTCGTGACCACTAACCGGCCGTGGCACCGTGCGGACGACGTGTTTGCGGTCGCGTCGTCGCCTCCAACCATGCGATCGCCGACCGCGTTGCCGTCACCGCCACCGCTGCCTACCGGGCTGCCTCCGCCACCGCCACCGCCGCCTACCGCGTTGCCGCCGCCGCCGCCGCCTCCGCCTCCGCCGCCAATGACTGTTGCTCACGACCGCCGGAACGACACCGCGACCGCGGTACCGGTATCGCCGGTCGGCCGCACCAAGACGGCGTCAGCTGCGGTGGCGGCGGCGTCGACGGTCCCGATGAGGATCAAGCTGTCGCCGGAGATCCTGAAGACGGTCAAGCTGAAACCGTTGAAAAAGCGGATAGACGCGGAATTGGCCGAATTCGAGAGGACGGAATGCGCCGGGATTCCGCCTCCGCCGCCGCCGCCGTTGTTGACTTGAAGTATCCCCCCCCTCTCTACCTCAATCACCGTAGACTGTCGGAGGTTTCCCCTCGTTTCCACGGTCGATATACGCCATGCGTTCTCTTTTTGAAAACTGGCGGTTTTCCCAAAACTTATTCTGAAAAATTTCACCATGAAAACGTACTGTTTCCACGAAACGACCCTCTGAGAGACTATTTCCCGTGTTAATGGCACATTGCGTTCGTATAATTTTTTTTTCAAAAACTTACGATATACGATACTTTAATATCATTCGAAAATAATATGCGTGCAGTAACGGCTGCAGTAACCCGTACGTGCGTCTATAACTCGTGTACGCAGTATTGCAGTAACCATCTATTCAAAACATCGAAAACCTAAAAAATTGTTCTAGTGATTCCGAATTACTATAGTAATCGGTTTAATCGTATTGCCAATGTTTGTTCAGAGATATTGAAAAACTCACAATATTATTTCTAACCGCATAAACCGATTAAATATAAAATCAACAGGACATTTCAAAACAATCAACGTTTGAAGATAAGACAAATAAGATTGATACAAAATTTACTTCCCGACCATTAACTGGAATATTTTATTTATTTTGCTGTATTTCCGAGTTATGTGAAACTACTAATATTTACATAACATAACGTAATAGTGTACACCGATAGGCATAGAAAAACAAAACCCAAATAAATATTATATCTATTTCTTCTCGCGTGAGTACGTTTTTATTATTTTCGAAATGAGTATTTACTTTTTTTAATCTTATTATTTGATGTATGTAAATATGGATTATATAAGTGTGCTCTTAATATTTGTAATTCAAAAACGATCGGTGTAGATTAAGCAGCAAATACGGTTAGGTATACAGAATACGTTTAATTATTCTCGAGAACATTTTTTTCGAACGAATCCATTTTATTGTATCGTTCGACTGTTCGTTTCTTACAAAATCACAAAAATCAAAGTCTTGAAATCACACCGTCACCGATTAAATTATAATGTTGCATCATGTTTAAACTAATTTATTACATTATATTCCTATCACACGGATATTTCAAATTCAGCGATGGCCAATTTGACGTTTGAACCATATTGTATGCACGAGTTATCATTACCGTCAATCTTGATCCCGTGACGGGCGCATCACTGTCAATAATTAGATAAAAGTAAAGTGTTATGATTTCATCACAGTAATATTCAAAATAAACATACTTGTTGAAACTGTACGGTGTTCTTAAGTCATTTACCAGGGTTTCTGGGAAACTACTCACGGTCCAAGACACGCATCTGTCTATCATACACAATACACTACATAGCACTGTGTATAATATGTACACAGAGTGTAGTGATGTGATATAAATCCGGATTCTCCGAAAATCCGAAAAAACAATTTTTTTTGTTGTGTTTTGTTTGTTTTTTTTTTTTTTTTGACATATATAAAAGAACAGTAGGTATATTGTTTCTGTATCTAGTATACTGTTTTTTGTTTTATATTTTGTTCATTTACGTGATTGATTTCAAGAAGCACTCACTTTAGATTCTTCACTTTTCATTTCATTAAAGAGATTACATTTTTTTGAATTTAATACAAAATGCGTAATTATTATTTTTTTTCTTAATCAGTAAGAAAATAATAATAATAATAATAATAATAATAATATATATATATATATATATATATATATATATATATATATATATATATATATATATATATATATATATATGAAAACATTTGAAGTAGTATAAATGTTTAATTACTGTTTTTCTGGCTAACTCATAAAAAAAGGTATATATTTTTTTCAATTAATTAATAATAATAATAATAATTTATTCAACTTCATTTCCTAACAATGATAACATTTAAATTTTAAATTAACATTTTAAGTTGATACCTACTTTCTATAAGCAATAGCTTGTGGTAAGAGTAGGGAGTCTTAATAATTAATTACAATAATTTATACACAATTTTACAATACATAATATTTATAAAAATTTAAAAAAAAAAACCGAAACAAGTCCTAAAAATATAAATATATAAACATAACAAATACAATTGGTGTTATAATAAAGACGGATATTAAACAAGATTTGCAAAGGACTGCATATACATATTTTTTAATATTTTTTTATATTTGACATCATTATCAATCAATTTGATATTTTTTGGTAGTCGATTAAATAGGTTTATCCCTCTGTTTATATAATAATTATCCATCAAAGATGTGTTATGTTTGATTAAATCTAAATTTTCGTTAATCATTCCTCTTGTTTTATTCATATTCAGGGATTCATAAACTGTTTTATTCATATATATATATATATTTAAAATTGATGTTTTATTTTATAACTGTTCCAATTATATTTTTAATTATTGGAATATAGTATTTGTGTTAATTTCGGAATTATAAATATTTTTCGTTATTACTTTGATGAGAGTTCTATGTGTTACATTAAGAGGTTCAAGTACATTTTTATAGGCGGAGCCCTATATTATTATGCCATACATTAAGACAGACTGAACTAATGCAAAATAAACCATTTTTAGATTCGGGATGTCTAAGATACTACGTAGTTCTTTAAATATATAAAAGCATTTCCTTATTAATTGTACTAATTTTTTATCAATTCAATTTGCGTATGTATAAGAGCATTTTTCCTTATATTTTGTACATCTACTAAGAAATTATAAAACGAAACCAAACTTGTATTTTGTATAAGATATTTATAATCTAGTACACTTATAAGAATACTAGATTAACCGTAACGATAATTAACACGAAATAAGTTTAACTACCAAAACTTGTGCAAATGAATTTAAAAAGCATTAAAATAGTGATTATAAAATCAAATATCAATCCATATTCTGCAATGTTTGACGCGTGTTCAAATTTAAATTTCAAAGAATGAAAAATACATATTTCAAATTCACTTTAATGTTTCGAGTTATCGCCCACTGGTGGTTTAGAAGTGTAAGTTTCCTAGATATAACAACAACATCTCCGCGTAAAACGGTATGAAAGCCTCAATTTAATGATCACGTCTTCCATTCAAAGAGACAATATGACGTTCGTATGCTCCTAGCGTGATTCATATTATTGTCGTAACATCCTTACGACACGATGATTTATGCAAGAGACGGTTTGGAGCGACCAAAGGCTCATGTCCATAGAAACGACGAGCTTTCCGATGGATATATAATATATATGTCTCAGAGATTCATCGAAAATATTTTCTCAGAGCTTAAGCTTGACTGCAGGGTTTTGTGGCAACAAACGTCGAGTGGTTTGCTCCGAGCGATTAAAAAATCCGCGTTTGCAGTGTTATTAGACCACAAGTCAATGTGTTAGTGTACACTGGACCATTTTTCCAAAGACAAACGACGTGCTTGAAAGCAAAACAAAATTTAATACACAGGAAAATGTTCTTATGAATTATGATACAATACGTGACACTATATTCAACGATTTTATATATTAGCTTATTTAAATCGCTTATGTGTTGATCGCCTGTTGCTGAGGAATAATAATATTATTTTCGTGACAACGAAAACGCCGTATATAAGGCGTTGACATTTTTACTTTCATCAGTCTACGCCGGAAGTCATTTTCAATATAAAAAAATTTACTTATCTATAGTGTACATCTGTATCCGACTGAGTACCAATCTACGAACGTTTCAAGCAACAATGAAGTAAGATGACAAAATCTCTTTTAATTTAGCCATAGCTAGTTATTGTTTAGTTTAGTGAAGTGTTTTGTAAAGATCGGGGCGAGAAAGAACGTGAATAGGTCGTGTTGCGGTTAGACACCTGTAGAGGCTCGATGATGATATCGTAATACTTGTGAAGCGATGACGCGTTTAATTATTTGTGTATGCCATGTTTTATTGTACGTACGTCGAAATCGTTTTCCCCCTACTCTAATCGCTTTACATGCAGACACTCGGCTCCGTCAATACATAAGCTTTTGATTCGTCCTGCTCTCGTAGACACTGCGTCGTCTACTACCTGACCATCCCATGTTCACGGGCGACGGACGTGCTAAATGAATATATTGTGACGTCGACATAGAACCTGCTGTACTTATGGCTAATCTGCAGTATTATGATTAGCGCCCGTCGTTCGTCCGTATTCAGAAACTCCATTTCTGTTCTCACTTTACGTTCTAAATCTAAATTTGAACGATCGTCGTCGAGTTATTTTCGAGATTGTCTTTCGCGGGGTCTCGTATTCGTCGTTATATAATACAAATATAATATGTTTATCCGACCGCAGAGGCAAGAAGAAGACAGCACGACACGCGGCCCGGCAAGAAGCAGCCCGCCAACATGCTGCACGTGAACAAGAAGCTCGCCAAGCAGCCGCCCGTGTTCTCGAAGAGAGTCAGAAAAAGACAGCGCAGCAATTGCCGATTGAGACCGAAGGTACTTCGGAGCTACCGACTAAAGTAGGTGAACAGGCTAAAATTTCGCAGCCATCACCGACAGCAACCGGCCAGGAGTCACCGACTGCTGTAACCGGTGAACCACAGTCGACGAAACCGTTGGAGAAAGCACCGGTTAAGCGGCGGACATTGCCGCCACCGCTAGTGTTCAGCAATCCGCCGCAAATTTCCCAGTTATATTCAACAGTGACTGGCAAACAGCGGACTTCGGCGACTCTGCCACAATCTACCGGCAGCGGCCAGCTGAAAACACAAAAAATATCGCAACCACCGGTCACAGCAACCAGTGAGCCACATGGAATTGAAATTAAGCCCAAAGTGACCGGCAAGCAGCGGACGTCGCCGCCGCTGCCGCCATCTAAGGTCACCGGCCAACAAAAGGAGCAACAAGTGTTGCAGCCAACGACCAAACCTGCGAGTAAACCACATACAATCCAACTAGAGCTGAAAGTGACCAGCAAGCAGCGGACATCGCCGCCGCCATCTACGGTCACCGGTCAATCAAAGAAACAACAAGTGTCGCAGCCACCGGTCACAGCATCTAGTGAGCTGCATAAAATTCAACCTAAGCTGAAAGTGGGCGACAAGCAGCGGACTTTGACGCCGCCGCCATGTACGGTCACTGGCCAACATCAGAAGCACCAAGTACCGCTGTCACCACCCAAGGAAACTGGTGAGCCGCATACTTGTGGACCTACGCAGAAGGTGACCGGCCAGCAGCCGATATTGACGCCACCACCGACAATCGTCGGGCAGCCGCACCAGAGCCGACGCGACGACGTGCCCATACGACCCCGAAGTACGGCGGACGTGTTGAAGACAATGAACGCATTGGCATCAAAACTGGCACCCACGCAAACGAAGAAGAACGTCGAGGGCAACGCGAACGGGATCGCTGCGGCCGCCGTAGCCGTACCTGCTACCGCGGAGTTGATTACCGGCAGCAACAGGTAGGAAACGTGTTGTTTTCATTTCTCTCCAGCGCAAACCCACATACACGTTTTCACAAAATTACACACTCACAAACGCGTCTTGTTTTTGTTCCTTCTACGATCCTCCCCATCGCCCTTCACTTAGGTTTCATCACGACGACGGCAGACGTCGGTTCATTCGTTTTTTGTTTTTTTTTTTACGTCGTCGGTTTTTGTTTTTTTCGTCTGACATTATTTGTCTTATTTGTTGTCCGCTCGTGACGACCCCTGCGTTCTTGGTACCTTTCACTTCACACATGGCCGTAACGCCGATTTCGAATTGATTGTTCCAGTGAAACGCCGTCGAACAATTTCCCGTATTGAACGCGTTAGATTTTCCTCTTATCTGCGTTAAACTTCTTATTTCTTGTTTTTTTTATCCATTGTCACACAGAGTAAAGCGTTTTTTACTCGGAAATACTACTTCTATTTTGAATTTATTTTACGCGTGTGCAGCGGCCGCACAGTGGTCAAAAACCATGATTTACGTAGGCGATCAAAAATAATGTTTTATTAATAAAGTTAAGATAAAGTTAATTAATAATACAATTTTATTCGTGTTCACTTTCGCTATCACTTGAAGACATAATATACATTTTTTTACATCATCATTTACGTTTCCTTCGTATTTTCGCGGCTGGTTTCTGATTGATAGTAAATGAATAAGATCCTCATTCACAGTGACACGACTCATTTTTCTGGTACGATGCTCTCTGAAATTTCTAAACTCTTTATTTCGAGACACTTTTGCTCCTTCGCTTAACTGACCTTTTAAATTGAAACAAAATTGAATTATAAAAACCGGCCGGCCGGTCGGAGCCAGATAATGGTAGCGATAAATTAAAACGTTATCACGTGATTTTGCCGATTAATTTGGTACGTATTTGACATAACGTCGCGAATCTATCGACATCCGTGTGCTCCCATTGCGGCATAATATGATGTTTTTTCGAATGATGTTTCAATTGTTTTCGACTTACAGTGATTCCGAAAAGGTGTCCGCAAACGGCGGTGACTGTCAGACCGAGCGACCGAAACCAGAACAAAGGAATGAACAGGACCTGACAAACACGTCCGGCGAGTATGGCCCTGCAGTGTACCAGTCGAACCTACTTCAGGACCATTCCACCGGCATCAGCAATGGTAAGCCGTTTGTTCGTATTATCGATATCGGATCCCTCACCATAGCACAGTCATACCCACACACACCTTGGCGCTGGGAACGAAAGCCAAAATTTCGCTGAATATGCGAAAACAGAGAGCGGAAAATCAGTTTTTTTGTTTTGTCGACACGCCTGACGATAGATTGATTGAACGAAATGTTAACAAATAGCGTCCTAAATTCGTTTGTTATTTTTAGGACTTTCTCTCTCTTTTTCTTTCATATAGATGTATAAATACGATGATACCACCGTAATACGGTAGCTGTTTATCAATTTATTGTAAAATTGCACATAGATATAATCATTATATTTTAGAATCAATTTACCACGCTATTAATATTGTTATAAATGTTTGTTATATCGTTTGTATCGTACTTCTTCATAGCGTAACAATTTTGTTTAGCGACTCTAGTGTCCGGCAAACGGCTTGAAGGTCCTGATGGTGCCAATCTGGTTGTATACAACCTCCCTCAGGATTTCGTGGATTCTGATGTTGTGGCGATGTTCTTACCATTTGGTAATGTAATTTCTGCAAAAGTTAACATCGATAAAAAGACCAATCAGTCCAAGTGTTTCGGTAAGTCACTTTTTACATAATTTTTACATAATCGTGAAATTACATCATAATTTACAAAATAATCCTCAAAATCAGAGTATTTTTTAAATTTTTAATTACGTGGTGATCCAAATTAATAACCAGGAAAAAATCGAAACGTGAAGGAATAGGTGATATAATATTTCTTAATATCATAAATACAGTTGTTAAACTTTTGTGATTTCAATCGGAAATCGTTATATTCCGGAGGAAAAACCAATAAACTTTCACGTAAATTCGTATGAACGTTATTTTGAAATGACGAGAGTTTTTTAATATTGTCAACTAACATCGCCTGTTGATCACATAATTATATTACCCTAACGAAATGTTTGCAGTAATATGGGCTATTTTTTTTATGTATTGTCCTACTTTTGCCTGTAGGTAAGTTAATCAAATGTAATTAAAATATAACAATAAGTAGACTTTGTAGATATGTCATGTGGGGTCTAAAGGTTGGAGAACGCGTCCCATGTATTATGAGATACTCATATTAATACTAGCGAAAAATATATATGTATTTGTCGTTTTGTTTATAGTTTTAAATATTTACCGTAAATACGCAGATAATAATTTATTTGTGGTTTTTCTTATAGGGTTTGTATCGTATGATAACGTACATAGTGCCCAGGCGGCTGTACAAATAATGAATTCGTATCAAGTGGGTTACAACAAGTTGAAAGTGCAACAAATGAAGACCCAATGAAGCGTCCAAATCCCAGTCAATGCATTTTGATAAATCCTCATTGACGTAAGTGTATATTATAATTTAAATCTGATGTATTTTACGGTCAATTACAAATCTATTCAATTCAAACGAAAATTCAAATAATTGTGTTTTAACATAGCGTTTGAAATTCATGCACGTTTTCTTTATATAGACTAATAAAACTAATATAGATTTTGTATCACGTGAAGCTATCATGTGCTTATTATATGTCACGAAAACGTAGAATATATTGTGTTTGTGTATTTTTAGGCCTGAAACACGTCGTAATCATGGTAGAAATCGGCGTAAGAAACATATTAGCAAATAGTTATAGAACATTTTAAAAAACTCGGATGAATCTCAATATTCGAGATGAAAGCGGAAAAATTCTCATTTCTCTCAAAAGCGTTTTCGTTTTCCTTAAGATAAATAATCACATTCCATTTTCATGGATTTCATGGAACTCCATTTTACGTTAAACATTTGGTGATGTATAATTTTTATGTTTAATTTTAAGTGTTTTAAGGTAGTAGCCTCAAATCAATTCTTTACTAATTAGGACAAGGTTTCATTTGTTTCATAGGATTTCAAAAATGTATGTGACACAATTTTTTATCACAGAATATGAACAAATAATATAAAATAGTCTTATAATAATATAAATAAATTAAGAATATAGGAAGAAATAGGACATAGCAACATACAGAACGAATACATAAATGATAAAAATGAATTTAATGTAGTCATATTAGGCGACCTATTTATTGTCTACCAAACTCCTCTCGAGCATCTAAATTATTTTTACCAAAACAATTCTTTTTTTTGTGACTTAAAAAATAGATAACTAACAATCAATATTTGCGGTTCGCATTTTCACCATACAAAAAAATTATATTGCATTAAATACTTGAAAATAATTTTATCTTTATCGGCATTATCAGATAGGATTGACTATAATTTTTACGGAGCAATGTATCAAATCAAATTCACATACTTAAACGTATGATTTTGTATTTTGTATGATTTTGTCGTAAAAATAAAGTGTTTAGGGTTTATAGTGTTTTTTGTTCTAAATGATAGTCATAAAATCTTGAAATATTTTTGCCCACATTTTTTTATTTTAATGACAATATTTCAAAATATGAGAATAAAGTTTAAAATATTAGAATCAAAATGTTATATCCGTTACTCTAAATACTAAAGACTGTCAATGATTATTGATACCTTACAGTTATAATTTAAAATAATATTATGTAAAGTAATGGGAAAGTCAGTAGTTATAACTCTAAATATAATGCAGATATTGAACTTCTTGTTTTTTTTGACATTATATGTGATTTATAGTCCATATTTTGCCATGGTGATAAAATAATTGCAGCAACACTGCCAGTAGTTCAAAAAGTTTCTCTCGGGATTCTTCTTCTTTTCTAAAGGCTTATATTTGTTATAGTATAACTAGTGAAGGAGGAGTTACTGTGCAGTTACTGTGAGTTACTGTGGTTTCCAGTTTCCTTCTGCTCAGGGTCTTCGCAGTCTTCTGCCCAGAGAGAGAGAGAACCGAGAGTGACCGAGGTTTGAACCGGCGAAAGTGTGCGTTAGCAGTGACGCCTAATTCCACTCGGCCACTCTGTCTCGGGATACAGCTCACCAAATATTCTGGCAGTGGCTCTTTAGCTTTTATTGTTATTATTATCATATAACCAAAAGACAAAAATATTTTATTTTTATTAAGAGAGCATATTTGTTCGTCGCACAGAGCATACGAACAGACATGAGCATTTGTCGTTTTTGTTCGATCGTTTATACGTGCCTTTACGTGGGTACGCACTAACGAACGAATTAATAAAAATCATATTGTAGGAATTTCCAACGAACGTCGTTTTGGTCAGGTCAATGTCATAATTAATATGGCAAAATAACGTTTGCCGGGTCATTTAGTATAAAAAAAAATGCTGCCTAAATCAAAGACGTTTTACAGTAATTAATACCATTACTAAAAAGATAAAAAACCGCACGATTTTACGATTTGCTGTGGTTTTTGAAAATATAAAATGCACCAATTCATTCAAAATTCAATCGATTTCAAAATTGTGTTTTCTGTAATTATGCTGTTTTGAAGTTTCGATTTTTTTAAAACATGGTGAAATATATGCTATAAGTCACAGAACTTCAATATCTGCGTTATGTAATATATATATTTATCTATTTATTTATTAATTTAATGAAATATATTCAAGTTAATTCAATTTTTAGTTAAACATACATAATAATTTAACTTGGCTTATGAAAAAAAGGCTTTTTTTATTATGTATTTTTATTAATGATTGAGCAAATACCGGTTCATGTATACTACAACATTATGTACCAGGAAGTCGATCATTATATTTAAAAAAAAATGCATGGCAATAGATAAAGAAAAAAATATGAACGTGTATTATTGAAGTTGGCCAAAAAAATCGAACCCCTAAAAGTAATTTTTTGATTTACAACAAAAATGAATTGTATGACAGTAAATTTATATTTTATATTTCATAATCAGACTGCACAATATAAAGATAAATTGAATACCATTCAATCATCGGAAAAATGTAATAATACAACAAAAGCAACTGACATCTTATCAAAGGGAGAAAGGATATGCACATTTATTACACCTTCGATAACTGGCGAAGACTATGGGGTTTTTCAGCATAACATAACGGGAAACATTGTCAATTTTTCATCGCAAGAAAGATGATATTACATTGCAAGTGAAATCTTAAACAATTGAATATTAACTATTTTTCAAGTTTTGTAGTTGAGAAGAGGAATATGTTGAATGTTCCATGAATACTACTAGTAATTCAAGTCAGAAAATCAAGGAAAACAATATTTACAACAATCTGCATTCAATCGTCAAAGACAATCTGGATAATTAATTAGTAGAAAATCAGATTGCATTGAATACAAATTCATAATGAAGTGAAAACAACACAATACAAATTATGTACATCGCAAATTAATAAAAATCAAGTTTATACTTGAATATCTATACTAATATACAACATTTTATGGTGTTTTTTACGACCGCGCTTATTGAGAAAACTACTGAACCGTTTGGCTGTCATTTTTTACTGTCATACCTGACAGTCTGCTAAAGGTTTTAGAAACAATTTTGTGTATACAAATGAAGTCTAATGTTCTTGAAAAATTAATAATCAAAGCTAATTTTTGGGGCCAGTCTGCGAGGTCCGCAAGAACAGGCCTTTTTTATGTTCCCATTTTGTGACAACACTATTTATCTTTTTTCCATTTTTTTTTTCACAGAGCTGATCCAAGTATCTTCCTGAGTGTCACCACATCGTCAGATTTTTAATTTTTTTTTTTTTTTTTTGATGGAGTGATTATATTTTTATGTTCCCATTTTGTGTCAACACTATTTGACATTTTTTCAATTTTTTTTCACATAGTTCTACCAATTTTTTCTATGAGTGATCTATTATTCACAATTTTATTTTATTCACCGTTACAATTACAATCGTTTACGCACTCTACCGAAATTATAAACTACGAAAATTGCATTAATTCAAAGACTTCCTAATATTCCCACTCACTTGCCGTTTTCATTCAAACGGCTTCAATGGCCGTTTAAAGTTTCTTTCGCCATGACGATTAACAAAGCTCAAGGCTAAACATTTAGGTGCGTAGATCTTTGTTCAGAGTGACTTTCACATGGACAGTTATACGTGAGATTTTCTCACACGCGGGACCCAAATAATCTAATAATTTTGATTTACACAGGAGATAGATCAAAAAACGTTATAGACTCAGATGTTTTATAAAATTAATTATCAACAACACATTAATTAGCATTTCTTTTGTATCTGTAATCATGTTGAATAAAAATATTTTAAGCATTAATACCGCTAGAAACATTTCAATACGTTTTCATAAAACGCTTTTCATATTTACTTGCCATAAAACGGTAAAATTTGAATAAAAAATTCTACATATCATCGTCC